>PVKC010003374.1:0-39357 GCA_004027635.1 Crocidura indochinensis
CACAACAATAATTTAAAGATATTCAAGCTTTAGAATTATCCAGAATTCTACACATTCTTAGACTAAAATGAAACTGGAAGTTGGAACATTCCTCCTACAAGCAGAAGTCTTATTAGATATTAGTAACTCACAAGTTTATATAAAAGTATTTTCAGCTTGAGAGAACTAACCCAGTGAGTATTACTAGAAAAATGATAATTACATAAGGCACAAATTACTTTGGGACATGCAAATATCATCATGCTATATCATCATATTTTATATTTTCAAATTAATAAAAAGAGTTTGAGTTTAACTTGCTAAAAACTGGCAGCCTAATGTCAGTCAATCTGAGCTAATTTCATCCTCCCAAGGATAGTCAAACTAGATTGATGAAATTGACCTTCCTGTCTTCCCACTTTTGGATAGAGATGAGACTGAGGTTAGCATCAGAGCAATGTGCTCTTTAGGGGCACATGATGCCACTATGAAGCACCAGTCTCTTACCATCTGTCCAAGCTGTTGCACCATCTGTGGCCCAAGCCAACAACGCTATTTGTTGATGAGCAACTGGAAGCTGCACTCACTTTCAAGCCAAGACTGGCTTGGGGATGCTTTGCCTTTCCATAAGGCCATAGCTCTGTCCTTAATAGCATCCCCAAATATCCCATCCACTCAGTACCAGTATCTTAGTGAACACATGAATCTCCATTTCCCAAGAGGCTTATAGTTCTTTCCTCCTCTCATGACTGAGAAAAAAAGCTCAGATAGAATATTATTTTCTCATTTCAACATTAAAAACCTATATTGGTTTACTTTTCCATTTGAGGAAAATTAGACATGCTTGTCTTAACTGCCTTTACAAAGATGAATAGGCCACATGACTCTTTTAAAGTCTTGATTTTGCTTTTATCGAAGTGTTCACACCAACCAGCGAGCATCACCAAAGAAGACTCTATAGATAAAAAAAAAATCCTCAGGAAATTAGGAATACAAAGACCTACATACCTTACTAGAAGAGGGTGCAAGATTTATTTTCTTCTTTCCTGATGAAATTATTAGGAAAGATGACACACAAAATTTTTCAGGTGGCCCTTTTATACTTAATCCATAATTGATCTTTTTCATTTGTTTGCCAAAAATATTTGTGCTCAAAAAGTGTGAGACACTAGCTACAAATAGTAAGAAAAATATAATGTTTATCTCATTAATAACTCAGTTTTTTACTGAATTTAATTCAAATTCAATCATGATGAAAACCAATCAATAAACTTACCATCAGAAAACTACAGAATAGGGGCTAGAGCAGTGGTGCAGCAGTAAGCATTTTCCTTGCATGCGTTCAACCTAGGATGGATGTCAGTTGGATCCCCCAGCATTCCATATGGTCCCCCAAGCCAGGAGTGATTTCTGAGTGCATAGCCAGGAGTAACTCCTTTGTGTCACTGGATGTGGACCAAAACCAAAACCAAATGTACGGCCCTCCGTACATTTTGTGTCCAGCGACCGACCTTCAAATATCACAGTATTAGCGATTATTCACTTACAGAATAATCGCAATAAAAATCACATTAGTAAGAAAAAAATCGCATTAAACATGCGCATACCCCAAGCAGTTCCATTTGGGTATGCAAATGTTTAATGTAATTTTTTGCGATGTTTTTCTTACTAATGTGATTTTTTATTACGAATATTGCGAATACATACCAAATATGTATATGTATATATTCCTTTATATATATAAAGAAAACTACAGAATATTCAAGAGGGTGATTAGATATAGCAAAATAGGTACACAAAATGAGAAGTTGAAAACTAAAGGGGAATAATGTTTTGTTTATATATTCAAGAGTGACTGAACAATTCCAGATTAAAGAAAGTTTTAAATAATTTTAGGAGAAATAATTATTTGAACCTGCCGTGATAAAGGTGACAAAACAGAAAAGGAAATTTTCAAATTAGATTTTAAAGTTATAAAATTCATGAAAAAAATCAAGATACTAAAAACTTCCATAAGCTAATAAAAATCTTAACTTTGCTTTTGAAACAAGGCTTAAAATACACAAACTTGGGACTTGATATAGTACTAGAGTTACTATAGTATAAGGTATCATGTGCACATCTAGCCCCTTCAGATCACTGTACCATATATGATTTCCTGGTACCTGAGTGGTAAGTCCTGAATATTGCTATGAGTGGTCCTGAAACCCAAAAACAATAACACATAACACATAACAACAATAACACATAAACAAAATCTCATAAAATTTCAAGCCTAATTCATTACTTTACTCTAAGGAGCTGCTTTCAACTAGGTGGTTTCAGATAAATTACTAAAATCAAAATTTATTTCTCAAGTTTATTTTATCATGAAATAAAAATAATGTCTCTCAGGGCCTGAATGATAGCACAGTAGTAGGGTATTTGCCTTGCACGCAGCCAATCTACCATGGACCTTAGTTCGATCTCCCGGCATCCCATATCTTCTATGGCTAAAAGTTCATAGGCAGAGCAATAATAGCAACAGGTAAGGTGCTTGCCTTACACATGGCTAACCCAGGTTTATTCCCAACCCTGGAGTCCCACCAAGAATGATATTGGATTTTAACGTGACTTCTATCTCAATTCTCTACTACTCAAGAACCTGCAAGAATTTTACTGAAAGTTATTATAACATGACTTTTCATCATAAATTTTTATCATTCTAATACAAACACTGTTTAATTAAACTGAGAGATTTACTTTTCCCTTTTCTAAGTCACTAGTGTCTGCATTTAAGCAATTCCTCTTATCTGTTTAATCCACTCCCACCAGCCTTAAAGATCAACCTCATTCAAAGAAAGCAAATTAGCTAATTTTCATGGGTTCCCTTAACATCTCTTTCTAATGGCTTCTTGGTGTAAATTACATCTCCTGTATCATTTATATCAGGAATCTCAAACTCATGGCCCTCAGGCAGTTTGCGGCCCTCTGTACATTTTGTGTCCAGCGACCGGCCTTCAAATATCACACTATTAGCGATTATTCGCTCACAGAATAATCGCAATAAAAATTGCATTAGTAAGAAAAAATCGCATTAAACATGTGCATACCCCAAGCAGTTCCATTTGGAGTATGCACACGTTTAATGTGATTTTTTGCGATGTTTTTCTTACTAATGTGATTTTTTATTGCAAATATTCGGTAAGCGAATAATTGTGAATACTTTGCACCTAGCGCAGACATCATTTCCACTGCTCCTGCCCACTGTCCCTTGCATTATCAAAGGCCTAAGGGAGAGAAGGGAGAGAAGTTTATTACAGAATTAGATTTTGTCATACCTTCATCATGATTTCATCAAAGCCTGCAGTGAAGAGAAAAATTGATGAAGAGCACAGACAATTTCAGGAAAAGTGGGAGACACAGTATTTCTTTGTTGAGCACAGGGGCATCCCCACATGTCTTATTTGCTCAGAGAAAGTTGCAGTGCATAAGAAATACAACTTGAAACGCCATTATTCAACTAAACATGCTGAGGAATGTGCAAAATATCAAGGAAATGAGAGAGCCAAGCGGATTGTCAGTCTTAAAGCATGTCTAATGAGGCAACAAGATTTCTTCAAGAAAGCAACCAAAGAGAATGTTGCATCAGTGGAAGTTAGTTACATAGTTAGTAAGATGATTGATAAGGCAGGGAAACCATTCACAGAAGGAAAGTTTGTTAAAAAAAATGCATGTTACAGACTGAAAGTATTATCTGTCCAGAAAAGAAAGGTCAGTACAGCAAAATCAGCCTTTCTGCCAACACTGTGGCAGAGTGCATTTCTGACATGTCAATGACATGTATCATCAACTGTGTGAGAAAGCCAAATGTTTTGATGCATACTCAGTTGCTCTTGAAGAGGGCACAGATATAACAGACACTGCGCAGCTCACAATTTATGTCCGTGGTGTTGATTGCAATTTTGAATTGACAGAGGAGCTGCTCACAATAATTCCAACGCATGGCCAGACCACTCCTAATGAGATATTTTGGCATCTATGTGACGTCATTGAGAATGCAGGATTGCCATGGAAGAGATTTGTTGGAATAATAACCTATGGAGCGCCATAGATGACAGGGAGGAAAAATGGACTGGTGGCACTTGTTTAAAAAAATTTGAAAAGGAGGGTGTAGAGAAGGTCATTACTCTTCACTGCATTATCCATCAGCAGGCCCTTTGCCTGTCATGTGACAATGTGATGTCTGTTGTTGTGAAATGCATCAACCAAATCAGGTCCAGGGGCTTAAAGCACAGGAGGTTCCGTGCTTTTTTAGAGGAAATGGAGTGAGAATATGGAGATGTGCTCTATTTCACCGAAGTACATTGGCTCAGCAGGAGAAATGTCTGAAAAGATTTTTTGAGTTGAGAGAAGAAGTGAAAGCCTTCATGGAGAAGGATGGGAATGCTGTTTCTGAGTTGAGTGATCACAAATGGCTCATGGACTTAGCTTCTCTTGTTGACATCACACATAAGCTGAATGTACTAAACATATTACAAGGCCCGGGGAAGCTTATCAGTGCTTCCTATGACAACATGAGAGTATTCTCCACAAAACTTGTGTTATGGAAATCCCAGCTCTCTCAGACAAACCTTTGCCATTTCCCAGCATGCAAGGAACTTGTGGATGCAGGCTTACAATTCAGTGGTGAGGAATATGTTGATGCTATTTTTAAGCTAGAGAAGGAATTTGATCACAGATTTGCAGACTTCAAAAATCACAGAGCCACTTTCCAAATTTTTGTGAACCCCTTTTCCTTTGATGTGCAAGATGCCTCTCCTGTGCTTCAAATGGAGCTCATTGACTTGCAATGCAACTCTGATCTCAAAGCCAAGTTCAGGGAGATTAGTGGAAAAGCAGACATGCATGGGCAATTTTTGACAGAATTGCCCCCCCAGCTTCCCTAAGTTTTCCCAAATGTTCAAGGGCACCATGTGCCTTTTTGGGAGTACATATTTGTGTGAAAAGTTATTCTCTACATTGAACTTCAATAAGTCAAAGTACAGGTCTAGACTTAATGATGATCATCTTCAAGCCATACTGAGGGTCTCAACTGCTTCCTCTCTAAAGTCAAATGTGGTTCAGATTTGTGAGAAGAAGCACTGTCAAGTTTCTGGCAGCAAGGAATAGGCAAAGGATGCTATGTTCAGAAGAACTGTTCATGATCTTCACTCAATGTTCTATTCATGTTCAGAAGAAATAATTAAACCTGTTAATAATGTCGTTTGAGGACTTTCTTTTGGTATGTGAAACCCCGTATGTGGCCCTGCCTCATCCCGACTTTGCCTCCTGCGGCCCCCAGGTAAATTGAGTTTGAGAACCCTGATTTACATAGTTTCCTCTGTTCACTTCATCCCTCCAAGCCAGGAGTAATTTCTGAGCGCATAGCCAAGAGTAACCCATGAGCATCACTGGCGTGGCCCCCCCAAAAAAGTTCCACTTTTTCTTTGACTGAAAGTATTAGGTAGAGAAACTATCCTTCTAAAAACAGATACTTCAAATAATTCCCCTGAGAGAAAATTTGAATTTTTTTCTCTGAATGATAATTAGGCAATTAAAAAATTAAAATGAAACATTAAAAATCTTGCCAAACATCTGGACTTACAAATAAACTTTTATGATTTGGATAAATAATCAAAACTCTTCAAAAAGATTTTGGTGAGGTATAGTCATTGCAATGAATTTGTAAATGTAAAATAAAGTTAAGGTATACAAAGTCAATGATTGTATAGCCATATAAAATATGATAATAATTAAAATTTTAATAAAATCAAGGGGAAGTTAAAATATAGATTATTAACAGTATAATATTAAATATATAAAACACGTATATGTAATAAATAACAATGAGGGGATATTTAAGCATCAAAATTATTTGCCAATAGCAGTTGCATGAAAAATTTATTTCTTCCTAAGCCTTTTATCTCATTTAAAATTTTCTTCAATATATATTTTTGGAAAAACATGCATATGAATATAGTCTTTTGAACACTCTTCCAACTAAACCTCCTATAAAATGGGCCTTGGGTCATTTGATTTACTCTTCAATCCAATATGTGACAATATTATATTTTCCTTGGCAGCTTTAATCAGAAGTAATGAGTATAAGTGATTTTTCCTGATTACAAGTAGCATATGACACTTGTTCCAGTTTTATAGGGAATAAAAGGATATTCTGAGATGAGAACAATAAGCATGCTATATTTATCATATTTTTAAATATATGAAAAAGAAATAACATTTGATCTATGTGTCTATTGTAACTGACACCAATTTAAATGTATGAGATCAATGATTGTAAGCATAACAGATCTGTAGACTCTTTCATCTTCTATGACTAAAGGTTCATATGAAGAGGCTGGAGTAATAATAGCAACAGGTAAGGTGCTTGCCTTACACCTGGCTAATCCAGGTTTATTCCCAACCCCGGAGTCCCACCAAGAATGATATTGGATTTTAACTTGGCTTCTATCTCAATTCTCTACTACTCAAGAACCTGCAAGAATTTTCTGAAAGCTACTATAGCATGAATTTTCAGCATAAAATTTTATTATTCTAATATAAAAACACTTTAATTAAACTGAGAGATTTACTTTTCCCTTTTCCAAGTCACTAGTGTCTGCATTTAAGCAATTCCTCTTGTATGCTTAATCCACTCCCACCAGCCTTAAAGATCAACCTCCTTCAAAAAAAAAAAAAAAGAGCTAATTTTCATGGGTTTCCTTAACATCTCTTTCTACTGGCTTCTTGGTGTATCATTTACATCGTTTTCCCTGTTCACCCCTAAAACTTATTATGGAAATAAATTTTATTGGATTATAACTACCTATAAAAATGCATCCCTGTGAAATTGGTTAGCATTATTAACAGCAAACAGAACCAAGTAACTATAGACTCAAATAAATCTAGATCTGTGAATAAAATATGATCATTTATATTGTTGCAGGTTGGAGAAATAGTGCAACAGGTATGGCACTTGTCTCTCATGCAGATGACCTGGCTTTAATCCTTAACACTACTTATGAGTGGACTCCTAAGCATACCAGGAGTGATTCCAGACCACAGAGCCAGTGCCCCAAGCACCATAGTAATTCAAATATTCAGACAAAATTAAAAACAATTGTTAGAATGAGTACTTATGTTTCTCCATCTTCAATAAAGTACATCAATGGTTAAGTGAGGAGTCTGAAATTTCAATTCACTTTCAACCCATTTGACTAAATAGTACTATAGGGTAATTTTATTCTCTGATTTTTCTCTAATATATTGCCATTCAGAGTATTGTCTATCTCTCACTAAGCTGCTACTTCTTATGAATTTCTACTTTATATTTGGACATTGACAGCTGTCATTCTTTCTCCATGCATATAAACCTTCATTTTACACTGGGGGCTTCATAATTTGTCTCAAACCTACAGGTTAAGCAAGATTAACTGCAGCAAACAGATAAGAATTCTTTGACTCTCTGGTGTATCCCAGTGTAGAGACCTAGCAAAAAATTAACTAATATATTAAGCAAAAATCCTCACTCTAATCAATTTCAGGCAAAATTTTACAAATGGTAAAGTTAAAGAAGAAAGATGCATGGATTTGTAACCCTATCATGCACTCTCAATAATTTGTACAGCTTGTTGGGAACATTTGCAAAGAACATATTCTGAATGAAACATATGTATACATAGATAGTGAGGCTCCCATCTATTTCACATAGCATTAACTCTCTTAACTATTAAAATAGAATATAGAAACTATAGAAGCTATAGTCTAATAGAAACTATTAAAATAATTTCAACATTCAGCTTTACCATTTTTGCTCAGTAAAAATAACCCTAGGAGTATCATTTTGAGTGGAAATGAAAATGGGTTAATCCCATAAGTTAACTATTCTTAAAATCATGCCATTACCCAAGGCACAGTTCTTAGACATTGGTACTTTTCAATTTCTGATTGCAGTCTGTACTCTGACTAATGACATTATGTGACAAATTTATATATTATTCAATAGCCAGAATTCATAACTCATGTATTGTAGAAGAACACAGAAAAGCAATATTGCTTGAAATACTACTGTTTCAACATGTACATTAGCAGAATTTATAGTGAAAAATGCTTTTCTTAAACACTAACATTAATGCTAAATGTAAAATTCAAAGTTACATAAGTGAATTTAATTCAACATTAGTAAGTGTATTTTATTTAGAGTCTAGATTAATAATTAATAATATATAATAATATATAATAGTAACCTTATTCTCCCTTTCTATTTTCCATACCAGTGAGGATACAAAGGAAAAGGTTACAAGCCAATTGTTTTCTACTTATTCAAACAATTGCGAAGTATCCTGTTTCCTCTTGAGAACATAATTTCTATCTTTTAATTCCTCTTCTACCATTGAACTGGCAATTCTTCTTTCTTGGAGACATCAAAGTTCTGTGTTGATAGGAAACTAGGACCAAAAAAAAAGCTAAACAACTTTAAGATGGTAATCTAATTACTTTACATGTGTATATTTATTTTTAAAAAAGACATACATATTTGGAATGCTTCTATTTCTACCTCCCAAAGATGATAAAGAAATTATATTAAATTCTATGTGTTAAAAATTCTGGAAAAGTAGACTAAGATTACAAACACAAGATAAAAATTAATGGCTCTTTTGTTCCTGCAGTCTTTCCAAATACACACACTAATTTTTGCTGGCCATAATTTTTTCCATAAAACTTAGGTTTTCACAAAACCATTCACCTTGATTAGGATTTCCATACTCAGAACTAGCAATGTTAGAGCCATATTTTGTTGTAGGGTGTAGCCTGTGAATTAGAGTATAAAATGACCTCTGAAAACTCAGTCTACTAAACCACAACAACAAAGACAACCAGACAATAACCATGAGGACAGAAAAAATAAAAAGGAAAAAAAGGAAGGAGTGCTGGTGTGGCAAGGTTTTGTGCTGCTTCTTTCTTTTTTTCTTTAGCATAGGTACAGTAAATATTGGGGAAATTAGAAAGGGAATTCCCTTGGTCCAAGAGATACAGGATTTCTCCACCCTTGAATCATACTGCCATGGGAACAACTGCATGCTCATTTTCACACCCCAAGGTCTTTTTATGGTGCCAGGAGACTTTTCGCTCAACTGTGGTGATAAAATCAGGCCTCTCTAACTAGACATCTTGGTATTTTCACAGGTCAGAGGATGAAGCCTAGGATAGACTCTTTATTTACAGTTCTGAAAGTTCTGTTCCATCACTGTTGTAATCAGTCTTCTATAATTGGTGGTCTTGGTTTTTGCATAGATCCTAGGACAAAGCTTAGGATACAGTCTTTCATTATGTTCTGAAGTTCTGCTCGGTTGCAATTGTCAAAGTCAGACCTCTGTAATTAGAGATCTTTATTCTTGTACATATCCTAGGCCAAAGCCTAGGCTAGGGTCTTTCTTTTTAGTCCCAGGATAAGTTCTGCCCAGTCATGGTTGTCAAAGTCAGTCTTTTGTAGTTAGCACTCTTGGTTTTTGCACAGATCAAAGAATGGCATGTCTTCTGATTTCATCTTACCGTTAGGTGATGAGACAGGGCAACTTGCTTTCTTGCTGTTTCCTCATTGTCAGAATGTCATATCAAAACAGTTCTTTTATTTTTCCCACAGATTCGATACCTGCTACATCTGTGGTCCCGAGCCCTTTGCGCAGTGCCAATCAGGAGTAAGCTGTCAACAGAACCAGGTATGGCTCACAACAAACTAAAAAGTCACTTCATTAAATTTTCATTGCATTAACTTTTCCAGAACTTATCCCTCCCCGAATTTATTTATATAAGAAAAAAAGTCCCCACTATTATCACTGGATACTTTTTGATAAAATGATTATCAGCAACAAATTCCTTCTGTTCCTCAAAATTACAAGAAAAGAGACTCCTACTGATTTTTAGACAATTGTGACCTAGAGAAAATCTGCTGCAACTATCAGCCCCAGAATGTACTTATGTTTTGAATTATTGCTATCTTAATTTTTGATTATCCTAAAGGTGGTAAAGGTGCAAGACAGGCCAGGGGGGAGAGGAAAATGAAGAGGTTACAGATGTTCCTCAGTCTAAGATCCAACACTAGTGAATAACCTTCATTAAAAGTTTCTGCAGGTTCCAATCCTACCAAGTCCTTCTTGCCTTTTCTCAGGCTCTCAATCTTTATTTTGATTGATCACCTCTCTAGATATCTAACTCTGATTAGATGATTCTCATCTATATTTTCCCTTTTCCCATACTTCTTTACATATTTTCTTTTAGTTTTTAACAAATATAATATGTCCTACAAACTCTTGCTCTCTTCACACTTTCATGATTCCCTTTCACTGAACTCTTCAGAAATTTTTTGAGTTCAACTTCTTTCTTTGCTGTTTCCATTTTCTCCTTCTTTAGAGGCAGATATTGCTCAATTTTATAAGAAGGGGAAAAAAAGAAATGTTTTTTATACCCCTGCCATTCTCTTTAGTTCTTATAACTCCCATTAGTTCTTATATCCTCTCATGTGGTATCCAGGTTCACTGAAAGGTCTGCCTAGTCTCTCAATATCACCTTATCTCTTATCAGTCTGGCTGTTTCTTTCTTTTCTCTACGAATAAAATTGAATTCCAAAATTTTATCAGAGACCTTATATGTCTTCTCTCTCAAGCTATCACCTTCTGTTCTATAATTTCCTCTTTGTAGGCTATTCTAATATCCTCTAATCTTTGGATTTGGGTTTCTCTGTAATAGTCCATTTCATGTATAATCAGTCTCCTAAGCCTCTAAGCTTTTTCTTTGCAGCCTGATATTAATTATAGTCTTCTCATTACTTCCTCTATCATGGTAGTCAAAGCCATTCCAACTGCAATAACTGCCTAAATTATTATCAGAAGGTTTCTTGTTGCTTTATTACTACCAAAAGACATCTTGATAATGTGCTATTTTATTTTTGTTTACTTTGCAGTTGATACATAGGAAAATTCTCACAAGGAAAATATGGTACTGCTATAATAATAACATTTTATAATGTTGGTATAATTGTTATAATTATTGGAATAAACCAAGCATAAGGTATCTAAAGTGCTTTGGATTTTTACATAATGCTATAACAATGAAAAATATCTCTAATAGAGCATATATAAACCCTGCTCAATAGTCCAATGATCATTATATGTATTTTTTCAGTTCACTTAGAAATAAATGCAGCCAAGTATGAAACCTTAGAAAGGAGTCATGAATAAGTTTAAGGAACTAATGGAAAAACTATAGTGAAGGGAAAGATGCTTCAAAGAAAGAAAAATAAATTGAAAATTAATTGTAACTATATTACAATTTTCTCAAATACCCAAGGAGTTGCCAAAAAATGTGGATCAGAGAAAGTACTGCAAATAAACTCCATAAAAATAAAACAATAGGGGGAATGGAATGACAGTAAAATAGGTAGGGCAATTGCCTTGCATGATCAGCCCAGATTTGATCCCTGGCATCCCATATGGTCCCCTTAGCTTGCCAGGAGTGATTCCTAAATGCAGAGGTAGAACAAACCTCTGAGCCCAAAACGAAATAAGTAAAGCTAGAGCAAAACCAAGTCTTCAAACTAAAGTACTAGTGATGCTCTAAAAAGCTAATTCTGGCATCCTAGTATTGTTCAGATCATCTTAGTTAAAATCATTGCTTCCCAAATGATTAATAAACTTTATACCAAAAGAGGGGAAAGCTGCTGATAATTCAACTAAATGTCACATAATTTCTAAGATCATAATAAAATTTTAATATGTTACATCTTAATATTTTGTGTTGTTTAGAGAATACTAATTGCTATAGAAGTTATCAAAAATTTAAAAAATCATTTGTGGGAAAATGTCCCCCTATTAATAACTAAATACAGGATAGAATTTGAAATAGGCAAGAATATATTAAATTGCTTTAATTCTATTCTTCAAAGATGCTAGCTGATTGGATGTCACCCTACAGCTATAGATAAGTAAATATCCCAGCTCTTGCTCTTGAAATACCTGCTAAGTCTTCTTAATGTACCTAGTAACTGAAACAATGGTTCATGTGTTTGAGCCAGGGAGCCAGAGTGGGGGTTCAGGAATTGTGTTCAACAAAAGGCCAGTTTATCTCCTAATTTCAGGTTGTCAAGGCTAGCCTGCAATCTGGACAGTTCACAGAGTCAGTCTGTTTCATTCCTTGAGACCTACCCTGTGGGACAAAGATTCAAGATGCCAATTCAATTAGCTTTAATCAGTCAAATTAAAGTCAAATTTTCTTTTTGCTTTTGTAGCAGGTAGGTTCTTTGTTTGCTTGGACCAATGATTGGAAGCTAGATGTGAGACATGTTGAAGAAATCCAAATAGTTTAATTTAGAGAATAGAAAAGATAACAAAAATGGGAGAATTCCAGAGTTAGAGAAGTCCCAAAGTGACTGCCAGTGAGGAGGCCTATTGGATCTCTTTGTGCTTCTGTGCATCAGCAGGTGAGTAGACATGTTTTTCATCTCTCTTTAAGTCAAGGCATACTTTTTAAGTCCTTTTTTACCTTTTTATTGAGCCTGAGGCCTTTGGGGTGTGAAGAGGTCTACAGAATGTTAATTGAGACAGACATGATACTCACTTTGGCCATTTACAAACTTGGCCCTTAAAAACAATTTATTTATGCTTGTTGTCAGGGGAAAACATTTTTCTTTCCCTAATTTTTTCATTCCATTTATAAATATTTTCTTTCCTAATTCCCCTCTATTCCTCCTGCTCTATTTTTTTCCTGTATCACTTTTATGGCAAAATCTGATTGGTGGAAAGTAGATAAAAGATGACTCAGATCAAAATAGAGCATTAGGATAAAGAATAGAAATAGAGATAAGATGTGGGTAAGGTCCTGGCCTTGAATGTGCTGATTGGAGTTTGATCTGGACACCCCATAGATCTCCAGAGTTCAGAAGAATCCTTGAGTTTACTTAGGGAAGTAATTCCTGAGTATAGCTGGATGTGGCTCCAAATCATTTTTTAAAAATAGTGTATCAGAATTCCAACCATCTTACATTTTTTTTTTGCCATCCTTCTCTCTGCATTCAGGGAAGTATATCTAGTCAGGTAGCAAATGGAAAAATGACATCTACTAATGTTTCCAGACTCATTAACACATCCAACAAGAAGTAAAATTTTAAAAATGTCTTATAATCTATGCCCAGAAAGAAAAGATCTTCTCTAATATATCAAATAATCTAAAAACAATTAAAATTACTAAAATGACTTAAATAGAAAAACTTCCCATTTCTATAGATCAGATATTTAATATTGTTAAAAATATGATATTCCCAATATTTATCTACAATCATATTAAAGGGGATTCAAAGCAATTCATTTTAAAGCCTCATCTACTTTTCTTCTGGAAATGACAGGCGGGTTCATAAAATTATTGTGGAAATATTAGGGACACTGAAAAACTGAAATGATACTGAAAAATAAAGAACAAGTTAGAAGGTTTACAGTTTCCAATTTTAATTTACCATAAGGTTATAGTAAAAACAACTAGTCAGAGTACACACACACACACACACACACACACACACACACACACACACACACGTGGAATAGAATTAAAAGTTCAGAAGTAGTCCTTATTATTTATGCTCATTTGGTTATTAGGATGAGGAAAATAACCAAAAACAAAAAACCTTGGGCCACAGAGATAGCACAACAGCAGGGCATTTGCCTTGCACACGGCCGACCCTGGATGGACCTGGGTTCAATTCCTGGCATAGCATATGATCCCAGAGCCTGCCAGGAGCAATTTCTGAGCACAGAACCAAGAGTAAGCCCTGAGCACGGCTGGATGTGGCACCTCTCAAAAAGGAAAAAAAATCTCTTTTTTGGCAAATTGTACTAAAAACACAAAACTATGAATTCAATGCCTTTGAGTTATATAAATACAAAAATAAGCATTGATTAAATCTCTACAAGTAAAATATGAGCAGTATATAAAACTAGAATGTTATTGATAATAAAAAGAAAATACTACAACATGGATGAAACTTAAAACATACTGTCGAATTAAAAGAGAGGAGGACTGGAAGTTCTAGCTCACGACATGAAGCTCACCACAAAGAATGATGAGTTTATTTAGAGAAATAAATACATTGCAAACTATCCTAACCATGAGAATATATAAGGGAAATATAAAGCCTGTCTAGTGTACAGGGCGGGAGGAGGGATTGGGACACTGGTGATGGGACTGTTGCACTGGTGATGGGGGGGCTGTTCTTTACATGACTGAAACCCAATCACAATCATGTTTGTAATCAAGGTGTTTAAATAAAATATAAAAATACATACTATAGCAAATGAATGAACTACAAAAGCTACTTATTATAAATTATATTTATATGAAATGTGATTAATGAAGACAGAAAGTAGAATGTGGTCACCTAAATTCATCATTTAATGTGAATTGGAAGTGGCTGATAAAAAGTACAGTGTTTATTTTGGACTTGGCATAAATGTTTTGAAATAGATTGTTGTGATACTTATACAGCTATGAATATACTAAAAATCTTTGAATAACAAGTTCTAAATAGGCAATATAAAGAATGCATGTTCTCAGTAAACTTGACTTCAAAACAAAACTAGTGCAAAAGTGCACTGGTAACATAGTTCGAAGTTGAATTCATGTTGTAGTATTAACTGGAATTAGACAAAGTTTTGAAGTTGTTATAACTCAACATGTCCTCTTTGAAGACTTTCTATGATCTTATGGACTTTATCCTAAATATATTTTAATGCCTCTGCTGTCAAAACTAGGAAATCCTAATATTTTAGTATACAAATTTAAAATATGCATTCCCTCCTCTCTTTTTTTTGGAAATAAACTATAACATTCACAGAAAATTATATAAGATTTAAGGGGTTTTTTTTAAGTGCTAATTTTTTAAAAGTCTCAACCATATACCTCAGAAACTCTTTAAAAACTTCAATTCAAGTATCAGTTTATCAAGAAAGCACTTCCTAAAATCTAGCAACAGCTTTTCCCTCAAAATCATTGCTCCTTATATCTCCTATTCCATTCTTTCACAAAACTGTTGGGGCCAGAGAGATAGCATGGAGGTAAGGTGTTTGCCTTGCATGCAGAAGGACAGTGGTTTGAATCTTGGCATCCCATATGGTCCTTTAAGCCTGCCAGAAGTGATTTCTGAGTATAGAGCCAAAACAAAACAAACAAAAAATAAAAATTGTTCATCCTCTGCATACTAAAAATGTACTTTTGTGTTTGTTTATTTGCTTGTTTGTTTTGGGTCACGCCTGACAGTGCTAAGGGGTTACTCCTGGCTCTACGCTCAAAAAATGCTCCTGGCAGGCTCGAAGGACCATATGGGATGCTGGAATTCGAACCACCATCCTTCTGAATGGAAGGCAAATGCCCTACCGCTGTGCTATCTGTACATATTTTTAACTTTCTTCTCAAGAATGCAAATTTAAGTTCAGTGATTATTTGTTAATTATTCAACATTAAAAATTACGGGGCCCGGGAGATAGCATGGAGGTAAGGCGTTTGCCTTTCATGCAAAAGGTCATCGGTTCAAATCCCGGTGCCCCATATGGTCCCCCGTGCCTGTCAGGAGCAATTTCTGAGCATGGAGCCAGGAGTAACCCCTGAGCACTGCCGGGTGTGACCAAAAAATTACGCTAAAATTTTGTCGCTCACTATTACAACCATTATTTTAATTTGCAAGATGGTGTTTTGATATTTTGGACTACAGGAAAACTCTTTTGTTCTAGTAGTCACGTTCCTCATTCATATTTTTGCGATTGGCTCTTGAGTCAGTAATGATCTGGCTATACATAATGGTCTCAGCTAGAGGACTGATTCAAGTGATATCCGAGCAAGTAAGTAAAAGTTTTATTCATTATGTAGAAGAGCACAAGTTCTCTCGAGTGCCATGGTAAGTACTGGCACCACAGCAATTTTGCACTCTTCGATCAAAGCCAACATAATTTTATGATGTCAAAAAGAGAAAGATCTTACCCACACCTTGATCAGAGAAAAAATCATATTACAAATGTGAGGATACATGAAGAGAAATAGTTATGACCAGTTAAAATAGTTATGACCAATCAAAAAGTTTTCATCTGATTTATCTGCTGCTGTGTACTATTCATTTAGAACAGAATTTAACCTATGGGTGCTATAGAAATATTAGTGGAATGAATGAATTATCTGAATAGTACTCGTCAGCCAGAGACATTTCCATAAATGACCCCTTTCCTGCTGAAATTCTTTTTAAAAAGTACATGCTTAAAATAAATGCCATTTTAATAAATATTTGCAGGTAAATTTCTCTTGTCTCTTCTTTTAAGGTTTAACCAGCTTTTACAACTTGTTTTCTGTTTTGTTTTTGCAATGTCAAACTAATTGTTCCCAACAGCTACAAACCACACATGGCTTATATTCCACCCCTGTGGGCCCTAGAAAAGTTTTAAAACAGTTTTTTCATCAATCTCATGTGTCCCATCAGTTATCCTAATAACAAGATTAGGAGTCCTTTTGTCTACTTTTTTTCTTTACCATTTCTTTTTCTCCCAATGTGCCAGTTTCCTTCTCATCTTGAAAAGCTAAAGCCAGATGAGACACAACAGTGCCCCTATTTGCCTAAGTACAATTTTTAAAAATTGCTTTTTATAATCATTTGTAATTTTTCAGGTTTATAGTCAAGTTGTATTGAAATGCCAGAGAATGGATAAGATGTTCGAGTGCCTGTGGACAAATCATTTTTCCATCTCTACCATTGCTGTGTGAGCAAAATAGAATTTGCTGAGTACATGAGTATATAGGCAACATCGTATCACATTTTCTTGACTACCACTGAGTTCCATATGTGTTTGCTGTTCAAAAAGAAAAACCAACAAGCAGAACAAAATAGAAAGAATGTGGTTCTAGAGAGGTAGCTCAATAGACTGAAAAACATACTTTGCATGTAGAAGTCATGACAGTCTGCTTCTTATGTGCACCCAGTCCCCTAAGTATTTCTGGGAGCAATTAGAGCTCAGAGTTGGGAGTAGTCCCTAAACACTAGTAGCTGTGTCCCAAAGTCCCTCTCCCACTTTGAAAATAAAAGATCAAAACTGTTTTTTATATTTTATAGGTCTGAAAATATGAATTGAAGAGCAAGCTATCATTTTTCTTCACTATGTCAACTATTATTCATATTCATCTATCATAGCCCAACTTGATAAACTTGATTTTTATTCTTTTGGATTTTTTGGGCCATACCCAGGGGTGTTCAGAACTTAGTTCTGGCAAGACTCAAGGTGATGCTAGGATTTGAACCCAGGTTGGGCATGTGCAAGGCAAGCCCATTACTTATTTTACTAATGCTTTGGCCTTTCAGGCTATACTTCTTGAAAGCCTACTACAATTTCATGAACTCCTGACCCCTCATAAAAACAACAAGATCTACAAAGATAAAATAAAATCAGTGGGTAGGGAACTAATCCAACCATTACTCTGTGAGTAACTTTCCACAAATACATGCCCAATGACAGATTGTTTAAAAGCTCTAAACTTTCATTACCTTTCCAGCAGGCGCCTGCCATCTGGGTTGAATTTTATTTTTGCAGAGAATAAAACTTTTTCATATTTACAAATAAAGCTGAAAAACAAGTGCCATTAGAAAAGAAACTCCCTACTTATCTTTTAATATACTTTGCCTAAATCTCTTTGACTCAAGACTTCATCAACATATTGAGCTTCTTTTCCTTTCTTATCAGACACCAAGGACCACCAGTTCTCTATCTGATGTATTTTTTAATTTTTTTCCTTTTTAATGCCAGCATACCATATTTGGGCATATATTCTTCACATAATGCATCATTGAAATTACCTCTAAATGCTTCTGCTCTTGTTATTAGTTGCTTATGTTAGTCAATAACCATTAATTAAATCTATGCATCTTCAAACTGGTATTTTGATGTTCCACGTATGATATCTAGCACTTTTACCTATATTTACCCACTATTAGATAACTCTTCTGTTTTGGCTAGAATAGTAAATCTGCCACATCCCTCAAATTTTAATAGGAATTTACATGAAAATCACTTGACAACAACAAAACAGAAGTTAAAATTATAAATGTGACTGCTTTGTTTGCTTTTTGTTTTGTTTTTGGGCCATAGCCAGCTGACTAAGGGCTTATGTGCTCAGGAATCATTCCTGGTGGAACTCAGGAGACTACATGTAGTTCAAGAGATCAAAACAGGATCAGCTGCTGGCAACGAAAGCACCTTGCCCACCATACTATCTGACACTCCATCATTTCCTACCAGTGATAAAGTGTTACCCATAGTAATTTATTTTTTCTTCATATATATGCATATATATGTACTTCCTTAAACTCAAAAATTCCTCAGAACTCCAAATTCCATTCTAATGACTTTAAATCCATCTTCTCTTTTTTTTTCAGATCCTTAGGGTTAACAAAGTCAATACATGGGTATTTTGATTATGCATTTTCCCCAAGACTTCCATAATACATCACCATTTAGCACCTACCAAGTGTCAGATAAAAATTCTATCCCCAGTTCCTACAGGAAAGGAAAAGGGATTAGGCTATCTTCAACATGATACCTACCTTTTCATATTTCTTTGAAGGCCCCATATAGCTTTTTTGCCCTAAACTTTCCTACCCACCTCCAATCCACAGTGGTCTTTAGCTTGTGGATTTAGTTTAATTTCTTTGATACTTCCTATTTTTACAATACTTATATTCTGCCATTAGTATTTAGTTTGCTTAAGTAATTTATTCATATACATTGACATTGACTAAAAAATTCCTTCAAGATAGTAGCATCTTATGTTAATTTTAGTTTCATATTTCAACATTATTCAATAAAGCATGACACATAATAGCTGTTAATTTGCTGTCTGGGTTTGTAGGTCCTTGGATGTACCTGTTAGACATCTTTTCTAACTGGAGTGTTGAGAAGAGATTCTTGATAAGGACTGTAGGAAACAAAGTCTATGTCTCCTGGAGGAACTGATACCAGAGTAGAGAATAAGAACTAAGCAGGGGTCTGACTATCCACAATGCAAAGGGCCACGTTCTAAATGCATCATTTTGCTCAAGGCTAGGGATGCTTTACATAATACTTTCAAGTGATAAATTCCAGTCTTCCAAATTTTCCTCTCTTTCCTCTCTTTACTTTTAATTATTGTAACAATATGTATATTTATGCAGTGCCTCAACTAGACTCCTGTAACTTGAGTATACAAATCTGTGACAAGAAAGTCCTGGGTTTTTTGTATCCTTGGGGCTTAGCAGAGTTTGACTTACCCTGAAATCGTCCTACTGATACCAACAAGAAGTGGAATTAATATAGAAAACAAGAGACATGACTAGTGATCCCAATAGGGGGAAAAAGAAAATAAGAATTTTAACAAAGTAATAAATCTTATAAACAGAATCCCTCAGTCAAATGATATTCAGTCCTAATGAAAAATGTCCTTTCATTCTTAACCCAGTGTCAAACCCTCAGACAATGAGTTGCTTCTCTTGAAGACTGCAAAGGTCTTTTTCTTCTAGCTGGACATTCTGGTGGTTTTGAAAAAGCCTGGTGTGCCTTCGTTGTAAAGAGAGACTTCAGTTTCTCTTTTGCATTTCTCACACTCTGTAATCCCAGATTAATTCAAGTGATGACTGAAACTTACATGTAGTGTCAGTTATAGAAAATTCATGGTTTCATGGATAAATGATAAGACGGGACCTTCTTATTCCACAAACAGGATTTTGAATAGACTGCAGTGCTAAGAACTAAATTAATTCCCATTAGTGTTCAATTTCTGTTATGTACACAGGATTTTTTCCTGATAATTATTTTTTAATTTCCATTATATTTTTAATGTTCATTTATTTTGGGGAGCCTTCTATGTTATAGTTAAGCTCTAGAGACCACTCCCAATAACTTGACTGGTTTTACAACCTGAGGATGAGGATATTGTGCTGTTCCATTATGGTAGGTGCCAAGGGTCACCATAGCCAGATTCCTGAAACTCAGAGCCCTTCAGAGCTACACCAGGGAACACTGGAGGTGGGAGAAAACATGTAGAGCCAAGAATAAAACACTTATACTGTCTGCTATATTCCTAACTTTAATTTTATATACAATGAAATACAAGTAGACAGTGAGGCTGATTAAAATAAAGATGCCTGTATTACTGATATCAGTTTATTGTAGCATTAACATCATTTTTATATTCTTTTTTAATAAATAAATTCTTTAAATAGTGATGAGATACACAGTTATATACCATTATTAAACTCCTTTAATGTGACATGGGGGAGTGAAGGCTAATTCTGATGCATACATATTTTAACCTAATACATATACTTTATTTTAAGGGAGGGGAGCATTAGAGGTTATTTCCTGCTATGCAGCTCTTTTGCACCTTTCCCTCAAATTTCTCTATTGCCTTGGTAATTCTACTTCAATTGGATGTTTGTTCCCCATATTTTGTGTAAACCCTTCAAGTCTGGAAGAAAAAAAAATGTCCTCAAACCATTGTCATAAAATTCTGTAAAGGAGAAAAATAAATAAAACCCTCAAAACTTAAAAATGTAGCATTTACTAGCCAAGGCATAAAGTTGTTTTTGAAAGAACAATTTTTTTACTTGAGTTATTTTAAAGTGCATATTTTGCTCTAAAGATGTAGGAAGACATACAGTCTTTTTAAAATATACTTCCATTTACTTAAATTATTGAGGAAATGTATTTAATTCTTGAATGAATAATTGTTGAACAGAAAGTCTGTCTTATTTTTTTTTCTTCCAGAACCCTTTATCAGCAGTACATATGCAAAGGCCTACTGAGAGTTCTCATAGTTTTTCTCCTTTATCTAGTTTAACAGAACAAACTGCATACTACTCTCTCTTTAGGTTAGAGAAAAAAGATACCAAGTAGAGACCTTGTTCGGTTTGGCAAACAATAAAATGGCTTCAACTACTATGTTGATTTTTTTTTTTTTGCCTATAAACACACGTGAACTTTTTAATTGACAACGTTTGCAATACAATTCTCAAAATAGCAGAAGCAAATATTCAAAATGTACAGTTAAAAAAAAGTACTAACTGTGCAATTACTGTAAAGGGATACCATTTGGTGTGTTTTGTATTTTGCTTTTGATGAAAACTTTAGGGGTTAGATATAACTGAAACAAACCCCGTGATACTATTGGATGGAAATCTATATTCAAACGGAGCACCGAAATAACTTCCCTTCTGGGGCAGTAAAGAATTGTTTCTCAGCAGAAATGGAAAGGCTGAACGAAGTTTTGAGTGCGAAAAAGCTTAAGGAGATCCACGAATTCAAACAGTTGATTTCTTGTAGATCTAACAGCTGATTTCTAATAGAAATCAGTAGATCAAACATGAGATTTCTAGTAGATGGGGTGGGGGGCTGTTCAAAAAGCAGGGTGGGGGTCGCAGGCAGGCCAAGGATCAAATGCAACCCTGTAGCAGATTCTCAGGCATTCTCAGGGAAGAACAAGTATTCAAGGTAAGCAACAGAGGATGCCAAACCTGCCAAACCTGCAGGGAACAGTTTAATAAATGGTTCAGAATTTCAGTCTGGAAACCAAGATTCTGGTAACCTTGTGTCCTGGACTTCCGGAAGAACAAACCTCACTTGTACAATGTCTTTCGCGCTAAACAATTATTTTCCTATACAAGAACAAACGGGGTATTTTTAAGGAAAGAGTCTGCATCTGTCACCCCTGGGTTAAATTGTCCTTTCAGGTGCCACAGAGCGTCCTCTAGAGGCTGCTTCGGAACAAACGCAGCGCCCTAAACACATTAAACTTATTGTAGTGGGGGGAAAGGACACTCTCCCCGAGCTTCTGGTCCCAAGAGCTACCACAAGCCCAGTTTTCCACCGAGCCTTAATAGCTGAAGCAGAGAAGACGCAAGAAGCGATCTAAAGGGTTCGGTCCAGTTCTCAGGCGCCAGGCACAGAGCAGCCTGTACCCTGCTGGGGAGCCGCAAAGATAAACCCGGAGCTGTGCGTGTTTGAGTGTGTTTGTGTGTGCTCACCTAGCACACAGCGGCCGGAGGGCGCCTCCCTCCGTGGGCAAGTGGCGATTCCAGCGCGAGAAGATTCCAATAATCTAAACATAGAATTTAGCTCTCCCATCCAATTGAGTTTCTTGGTGAGCGCTGGCATCAACGTAGGCACTGGCCCCTAGATTCCGCACTCCACCTTGCTCTTCCCCGCTGGCCCGGCCTGGTACTTAAAAGTCCTCTCTTAAGAAAGCGTCCGGCCCCTAGTTTTGAATCCAAGGAAAGCTTGGTGTTAGGAGAGTGAATCTGCAAGTCTAAACCGGGATGCTCTGTAAGATTCCGGGGCAGCTTAGTTACAGGGGAAAGACGACGGAGTACAGTGCAAAAGCACCTTTCCCCAGACTGGAATATGCGTGCAGCTGGTCTGACTTGGATTTAAAGGGCAGCCAAAGGGAAAGTTGGGTTACACCAGGAGAAAACTATGAATGTTTCTAGGGCTAGGGAGAAGAAGGAAGGGAACAAGTCTTCGAGCTTAAGTTCAAATTCCAGTGGAAGAGAGATGGATCCACAGAGGAAGAAATGAGTATGCACAGCAACTGGGATGGTAGTTAATTTTCCAGTTTGGATTATTTTATTTATTTCTTTTATATTTCCCTTGTATGGGTGAAGCTTACAGTTTCATACTAAGGTTTGTAGGGTAGAAAAGGAGGAAGGCAGTTGCTGGGGGAGCAAAATTTATTGAGGCCAAAAATTGAATCAAGGAGGCTCTTCAAGAAGTGGGGTCCGGTGTATACCCAAACCTACCCCAAGAGCCTCTAGGCTAAGCATGCTCCCTCTAGTACAGAGGGATTGGGGGCTGGGAGGTGGGGAGGAAAGGAGATAGGCAGCAAGAGAAGTAGGTGAAAAAGTTGGAGGGAAAGAAGCCAAGACTTTGACTCCCAAGGACTGGGGAGGCTAGCTGGCCCCCATCCTCATCATCCATCATTTTCATCCTCCTCTTTCTCCTCCTCATTATCACCATTATCTCATCGGCGGCAGAACTTGCATTTAAGGATCTTCTTGAACGCGTTTTGGAAGTCTTTATTGAAGTAGGCGTAAATGACAGGGTTCAGCAGAGAGTTGGAGTAGCCAAGCCAATTAATGATAGCGCCCAACAGGGTGGGCATGCGGCAGCTGCTCTCGCAGAAGGGCAGGACCAGGGCCACAATGAAGAAGGGCAGCCAGCAAAGGATGAAGGTGCCCATGATGATACCCAACGTTTTCACAGTTTTCCTTTCGCGGGCCAGAGCCATCTTGCGCTTTGCCTCCGCGTTGCGTTCATTTTTCTTCTCGAAAGAGACCAGAGCGCTGGGGGCAGCTCCCGCCTCGCTGGGCAGAGGCAGATGCTCTTTGGAGCTACCCACCCGGTGCACCTCGATCACCTCCAAGGCTGAGCCTTCCTCTTCCATCCTCACCGCGCCGTTTGCGCAAGGAGCGCCTTCTCCCACCTCCTGCCTCCAGTCTCGGCTCCCAGACTCTCCATTCACACTCTTCTTCGTGGGCAGCGGGGCGGGAGCAGTACCCGGACGGGCTTCTGCTTTCTTCTTCACCTTCTTGACAGTCTTACGAATTCGAAAACGCGCCGCACGGAAGATGCGCCCGTAGAGCACCAGCATGAGCAGCAGGGGGATGTAGAAGGCGCCAAAAGTGGAGTAGATAGTGTAGCCGTGATCCTTGCTAATGGTACAAGCGTCGGGGTTCGAGCGGTCTTCGGGGGTGCGCCAGCCCAGCATGGGTGGAATGGAGATAAGGAAGCCAATGAGCCAGGTCAGCGAGATGAGCGCCGCTGCACGCCGGGGCGTCCTCTTGTTCACATAGTCTATAGGGTCGGTGATGGCCCAGTACCTGTCCAGGGCGATGGCGCACAGGTGCAGGATGGACGAGGTGCAGCACAACACATCGAGGGAAATGAACAGGTCACAGACGACCTGGCCCAGCGTCCACTTGTTGAGCACCTGGTACAACGCGGCCATGGGCAGCACCAGCACTGAGACCATGAGGTCGGTGACCGCCAGAGAGCCGATGAGATAGTTAGCGACGTTCTGCAGGGAGCGCTCCAAAGCGATGGCAGCCACCACACAGGCATTTCCCAGCACCGCGCAGAAGATGAGGGTGCCCAGCAGCAGCGAGGTGATCACTTGGTAGCTGAAGGTCACGTCGGAGAGGCCAGTGTCATTGCCCTGCGTCCCTAAAGGATCCTGGGGCAACGTGGTGTTGTTTCCCAGTCCTGGGCTGAGCACCTCCATCCCTGCTCGCCCTGGGAGAGGGGGAGGGGAAATAGAGGAGCGGGGGAACCCCTCGCCGCCCCTCCCCCGGGGGTCTTCCTCTGCCTCCCCCGGGACTTCCCCGCGGTAGGGATCAGGGGGGATGCAGAGACTCAAGCAGTTAAGTTCTTACAGCTCAGTTGAAAGCATCTCGGCGGTGCAGCTTCTAGGAGCTCCCTGCTGTTCCCTTGGTCCCGAGTGCTCAGAGACTCCCGCTGGGAAACAAGTTGGCCCCCAAACAGCTCAGGAATCACTGCTCTGCAGAGAGGTGACTGGAAGGTCTGTCTCTTCGGTCCATTTTATTTTGCTGTTAACCACTGCCACAGCTGAATTCTCCCCACTAGTAAACTCTCCAAACCTAGAAGTATCTGGAATAGAGACCCCATCTTCTATGATCACGCTGGACTCTTCTCTCAGCTTCTCTCAGTTTCTCTCTCTCTCTCTTTCTCTCTCTCTCAGCTTCTCTCTCCTCTCTCTCTCAGCTTCTCTCTACCTCCCTCCCTCTTTTCCTCCCCCCACCTCTCGCTGTCCTTTTCTCTCTCCTATTCCTCCTCTTCTCACTTCCCTTTCTTTATCTTTCAGCACTGACTACCAGACTCCCTCCCTCCCACGCCCAGTCCACCTCTACCAATACACCCCCTACTGGGCACACTCTTTCCTCTGGGGCCCGCCCTTCACTCCCTCAAGCTGTCTGGTCTTACTAGCCCCCTTTTGTCTAGACTAGACTCCGAAGTCTCTTGTACTCACCCGATCTGCCAGTCAGAACAACATTTCAACAAATAACTCCGCCTCCTACCCAGGCAAAGGGGGAAAATTCCAACTTCCCCCTTGCTTCCAAGAGCTGTCAAATTCTTAAGTAGAGTCAGCTTTACAGAGTGGCTATGAGGAAATGAGAAAAGGAAGCCCAAAGAACCTGAAATGGGAGGAGGACTGCCCTGGATTTGTCGGTAAATTGTTGTTAATTAGTGTAAAGAAGGCCGACTCTCTTGTCTTTGAAAAATACTAATTATTCCTTTCTTTAATCATATCGATATCCAATCTGATTCCCTTAAAGAGAACATTGTAACTTTTGTTTTAAAACCTTGCGGTATTGCAGGTAGAGAGGAATTTAAATGGATGTGTCAAAACACAGGTAAAGAGCTGCATTTGAAGCAAAGAAAATACTAAATTTGTTATGCATTCTACAACACATACACTGGCAGTTTCACCTTTAACCTTTTCATTTCAGTAAACATTGTTATCTCCTATCACTTTGAGACAAATACATTTAGGGTAGGAAATATTTTTTAGTGTTCTATAAATGAGGCTGTGCGTTTTATTTAAGGATGGACTGTTTTCATTTCTTAGCAGTTCCCTGCAAACCTCTAGTGAGAACTTGGTGGTGTATCTGGTCTTAAACCTCCGCGAGCCTCTCTTAAGCGCTGAAACTAAACTCAGCACCTGGGACAGCTCTAAGGAATAAGGACTTATGCCGCCACCTTCTGGCAAATGCATTAGTGGTTCATCTGGAAATCTTGTCTCACAGAAATGAAGTAGGATTTTAGGAAATCCCTAACTTGAGAGGAAAAGTGGTCATTAAAAAAAATAACAACATTGAATTTTGAGTTTTCTAATATTTATCAAATAGTTTTAATATTATCTTTCCTCACAACCTTTATTATTAATCATACTTTTCTGGCTGTTTTTGGCAATAGCATTTCATGCACAAATTCATCCCAAATACCTTTGGGGGCAGGGGTGGAGCACAAACCTCTAAGCATTTTTATTCAAGTGCTGGTTCTGCACTGACTGGGCCCTCCTTTTTTTATGTTTTTTTATAAATGCCATTTTAATAGTTGCAGGCAAATTGATGTGTTGGTTTGGTATTGGTAGACTATATTTAAGAATCCATACATTTGCGAGATCATAGTGACTATGCTGAGTGTAGGGCACTTGCTTTGCATGAGGCTTACATGTGTTCAATCCCCAACATTTTAATTGGCCTGCTTAACTGGCCAGGAGTGAGCCCTGAGTACCATTGGGTGTTCAAAAAATAAGTCACACATTTGCAGACTAAAGGAATTATTGAATTTGCAGACTAAAAGAATTATTGAATTTTCAAAACAAAATGACAATTAAAAAGCAGTCTGTTGTGGGTTGATTCTAAACCTTAAAGTAAATTTAAATTTACTTTAAACTAAATTTAATCTTAGGAAATGATTACAGAATACAATCCCAGGAGCAGATAACACATTCTAGATAGCATGTCCAGATTTACTACAGATGACAATAATTTTAATATTGTGTTCAAATTTGAGTTCTGAATTTCAAAGCTTTAAATGATTCAAGACCAAACAAAAAGAGCAATCATCAAAGTGTCAAAGAAAATCTAGTTGGACTGATGAATACAATACAGGGCATTGAGTTTGGAGATGGACTGCATTACAGAGCAGCACTGGGCACAGTTCCAAATCAATCATTTCAGCATGCCACAATAATGAATCTGGCATTTATAATGATTCATGGCATTGAAAGAAAAGAGATAAGTATACAGGGTGACCTGGCTATAGACTCTTAGCAACTGTTCTTAAGATGTGTGAAAGTATTCACGCCCCTCTTAAAATCTCTTTACAAATACAGAATTGAATTTTTATTAAAATATCATTACAGGACCACATTTATGTTAGAAAAATAATTAAAATCCGGGGCCCGGGAGATAGCATGGAGGTAAGGCTTTGCCTTTCATGCAAAAGGTCATCGGTTCCAATCCCGGTGCCCCATATGGTCCCCTGTGCCTGCCAGGAGCAATTTCTGAGCATGGAGCCAGGAGTAACCCCTGAGCACTGCCGGGTGTGACCCAAAAAAAAAAAATTAAAATCCATATCCTTCAAAGTAGTTTGAAAGCATAGCTAATTACATAAATGGGTAAAATAAGATAAATTTAAGTTTAAATTTAAATGTATATGTATCAGATATACATCAAATGTATATATGTATACATATACAAAATATATATATATCAAAGCATTTTTTTGGTTTTTGGGTCACACTCTGTGATGCTCAGGGGTTACTCCTGGCTATGCACTCAAAAATAGCTCCTGTATTGGAAACTGGGGACAAAAAAAATAGCTCCTGACTTTGGGGACCATATGCGATGCTGGGGAATTGAACTGAGGTCTGTCCAAGGTCAGTCACATGCTAGGCAAAAGCTCTACTGCTGCACCACCACTCTGGCCTCTGTATTTGTCAAATTTAAATTTAAATGTATATATGAGAACATACTTGTTGAAGTTTTCTATTATACTTAGTAATATAAATACATTAGTAAACCTATCAGTCAGCAACCTTGCTTTCAGCTCTCAAACTGAAAATGGTTTTAATAGCCAACAAACCTGTTTTTCAATTTCAAGAAAGCTAAAGTGCTATACACACAGTTGTAATACAATTCATGAGACATGGTATTTATTATTTTATTCTATAGCATTCTACAACAAAGCATTTCATTCAAGTTAAAAGAAAACACAAGTTGTCATGCTTTTCCTTAGATAATATATAATGTTTCAAACATTTCTAAAATGTAAAACAAGTTATGAAGCATATTAATAAACAGTAGGAAGAACACAAAAGTTTCAAAGTATATCTAACAATAAATATGGTTTGTAACTTTGAAGAGATAAACATATTTTTATTAAACCTATAATATTGTGATATGTTAAAAGCAGAATGATGCAGCATTTCTTATATACAGAAGTTGCCAACTCTTCTATACTCATAAGGATTCCTAAATGTAACAGAATAAAATTTTGCAAACCAAAGATCCTGAATAAAGTATTAATAGGACTTCTTCTAGACCTCTGAAATTAACCTAAAGAAAAATAGTTAAACTTAAGTAAACATCACTGATATTACTTACAAATAAACTATCATTCTACTTTTGTTTGGATTTACAAAATGTACGAATAATCCTGCAAGTTATGGATCAGGAGTATGATACATCATCTATCAAGTGAAGTTTTTTCTAACACAGCTTATGAGAGATAAAGATTTTTAACATTTTCACAGGAAATTTGATACAAGATCATAAAATCAATGTAGTTCTTTGACTGTGGATATAAAAATAAGTGAAGTTTTGCAAACACTGCACAACCAATATATCTTCCAAGGGGTAATCATCTTTATTTAATTAATCAAATTTTAAAATGTTTATGGAGATAATGATTCATAAGAGGACAAATGTTTATGTTTTAGGGAGCAAATGTCCCATCCACACTCATCACCATAGTGCCAAAATCCCTCAAACACTCACTGAAGACCTGTCCCATCTGCACCTCCCCATCTAATTTTGGTTACAAATACAAACACCCTTCCCTGCGACCCATCCCCACTTTCACATTTCCACCAGTGAAAGTGGAAGAATTCCCAGCAGGGACAATTCCTAACCCTGATGCTTGTGCAATGTGTCGGTTGTATGACCTTCCTGAAGTGGCAGTAATGAGCATTTTAGACCATATGCTGTTGTTCTTCACTAGACATGTGCTGCCTAATGCTAATCTACAGCAATTAGGCTTCTACAGACTAGTAGGCCATATGCAATTCCTGGAGCCATTTACAAGATTTCCTGGCAATGTAAAAGGAAGCTTCTGGATCAAGACTAGTTGGATGTGGGGGCTATAGATATAGCACAGCTGATAGGGCACTTCCCTTGCATGCGGCAAATACAGGTTCAATTTCCTGCTCATTACCAGTAACTCTTGAGTACAGACCCTGGTGTGACCCTTAAGCACTGTTTCTGGATCAAGATTAGATAAATAGGGATCCAGAGTGATAGCATAGCGGTAGGGTATTTGTCTTGCACGAAGACGACCTAGGAAGGACCCAGGTTCAATCCCCGGCATCCCATATGGTCCTCTGAGCTTGCCAGTACGATTTCTGAGTGCAGAGCCAGGAGTAATTCCTGAGCGCTGCCGGGTGTGACCCCCAAACCAAGTAAATAATAAATTAAAAAGATTAGAGAGCTGCTTTTCACAAACCATGCACAATATTTGAACAACCAATTTGCCAAGACACTTTTCTATGCTGCCTCCCTTGAGCTCAGGCACAAGCTCTTCAGAGGTCTCTCTCCCACCTCTTCTGTCCCTCACCTCACCCTCTTACAGCTAGTCACTTCCTTCAATAAATTTACCAGTAGAAAAGTCTGACTTCTTATAAATGTCTCTTCTTGAGTCAAGTCTCCCCTTTGCTCAAGTCCTTCCTAGGTTCTATCCCTGGTACCATGCATAATTCCCCCAAATCCCACAAAACATGATTCCTAAGAGCATAACTCTTATGTTGGAGCAAGCCCCAGCACCATTGGGTTTGGCTAAGAAACACACAAAAAAAACTAAATGTCTTTCTTTTTTGTGTGTCTCTGGCAGTACTCTAGGAGATTATATGGAATACCTAGATATTGGGAGCTAATCTGGGTTTTCTGTGTGCAAAACTTACCCTCTGTGCTCTTTCCCTAAATGCCTCTATCTTGAGAGTCAAAAACAAAGTGTCTATAACAAGTCTGTGCTTAGTACCTAAATTAATTAACTTAAAAAAAATTAGCTTACATGACATAGTTACCTTACTGTTAGTATTTATTTTGATGTACAAAATTATAGAATCTTCACCACTACCAAAGTGCATAAGACTCTCCTTAAGTCACCTCAAGTCTACCTCTTTATCTCCGAACCACTGTCCTCATTGCTTGATAAAGAGTTCTGTAATACATGGTCAAGATCTATCATTATTTATTACTGTCTATTCCCTTGTTTTGTTTTTCTGTATACTACAGATGAGTTACATCATGTAGTATTTTACCTTCTCTGATTGATGTTGGTAAACCTTATACTTTCAAATTCCATACAAGTTGTAAGAAATTGTATAATTTTAATTAATTTTATAGTTGTATTCTATTTCATTATGTGTACACAACAACTTTTTGATTCATTCATCTATTATTCTGCATTTGGGTTATTTCCATGTCCCAGCTATATTTTGCTTAGCACAGAAACTAACATAGTAAGTATATATCTTTTTTAATTAATGCCTCTGCATTAGAAGGCTAGATAATTAAGAGTTTAACTACTGGGTCTTCTATTTTTCATTTATATTGATTTCTTTACCATATTTTATTCTTTCTTCTAAATGCATTCTGATTAATAAAATGTCTTTTAATGTATAGCACATATGTCATTTAACCAATACTTAAGCTTTTAATTTCATCTCAAATTTTAATTTGAGGATTTAAGATTCTCTACTTATTTCATTAAAAAAACTTAGTTGGTAAGCTTATAATTGTATTAATCTGTTTTTATTCTCTGATGTTTGCATTGTTATTAGATTTTCCTAGTTATCTAACTGACTTTCACTCATCATAGCTTGCTGTTATATTTAGTGTTATTTATGTTGCGAGTTATGTATGGCCATTCTTTATTTATTGAAATGTTGAGAAATTTGGTTCAGTTTTCTTCCAGGAAGATTAGTTGGTCTTTTTTACCTATACAACATTATGCTACTCTACTCTACATGTAAGTATTATTTGTAGTTAGGTTTCACAGAGATTTCTTCATCAAAGTTTAGGATTCACTCAGATATGTACAAGATTTTCCAGAAAGGTCTTTGCAAGTTCTAGCTCTTTAAAACTTTCTCAGTTCTAATATTCAATCTTCTGGATCTTTTATATACCATAGTAATTTTTTTCTAATTTGTTAAAGAGACATTAAGATTTTATGGTTTAGGCACATAACTTGAACTATCTAGTCCCACCTCCCAATCGGGGTGGGGGGAATAAAGGAGATACCAATACCAAACACATGTAAGACCACTAAGTAGTAAGCTAGGCACAGAGAGGACCACTTATTCTAGCAGCCCCGGGGGTGAGGAAAGAGGATATGGGAAGTAGGATGGGAACAGAGGTGGTAGGAGGACAATTCGGTGATGGGAATTCCCCTGATTTTATGTTAATATGTACCTAAAATATTATTGTCAATGATATGTAAGCCACTATGATTAAAATAAAAAATATATTAAAAAAAGATTTTAGGGTTTCGGTATTTTTTATCAGAAAATGTTCTAAAAGTATTTATAACTTAAGTGCAGACTTATCTCCTTTGTTCTTATAATTTGGGCAGTACTGAAGATCTTCCTTAACTTTTTGAAAGCTCAACTCTTTCTATTAGTTGCAACTTAGCCATCATTCTTTGGTATTATGCAGCAGAAAAATTTTAGAATAAAGTGTCTTAAAGACTTAACAAAAAATTCTTACTAGAAAATTTCTGCCTATGGAATTAAATTAGGGACAATAAAAGCACTAAGGAACTTATAAGAATATTATTTATATCAAAAATATTTGATATAAAAAATCTGTGAGTTTTTAAAAACATTTAATATTTTTATCTTTTCCATTTATGTGAAACATTTTTGCAAATTAAAAATATAGTCCATTCATCTGTATATATGGTATATAAGGTAGACTTTTATGCTTTATATTTTTAAAATAGAATAATACATGACTTGTTTAATCTAAAATTAATATTTATAGATACTAATTTATGCTGAGTTGACAATAATAAAATTAAGATTTTGTATAAGAATTTCTTTAAACTAAATTCAATCCAAAATTCTTTTATTTTTATCATTGGCAATTTCTTTTTTTTTATGTTTTTTGTTTGTTTTGGTTTTTGGTTTTTGGGTCACACCCTGCAGCTCTCAGGGGTTACTCCTGGCTCTATGCTCAGAAATCGCTCCTGGTAAGCTCGGGGGACCACATGGGATGCTGGGATTCGAACCACCATCCTTCTGCATAAAGGCAAACACTTTACCTCCATGCTATCCCTCTGACCCCAATTTGGCAATTTATTATTTGTAATTATCCAAAGACACAAATGAATGACATTTATTTTAGAGAGGCCAGAGAGATAGAACAGCAGGTCAGTACAACTTTATTGAACACCCAGCCAAACTAGCTTTGATCCACAGAACTGCATATGATCCCCTGATCCCTAAGCACAGAGCCAGGAGTAAGTTCTAAGCATGTCTGGGTGTGATAGCCACCACCCTTAAGTCATTTAGAGCTTGTCATTCACATTATATACCCATTTTAACAGTGAATAGCTATCTTTTAAAATTATTTTATTTCTAATTTCCAAATTCCACTTGGAAATGAAGAATAAATTAAAGACATTTTAAACATGAATCTTTCAACAATTTTTATTTTATCACTTAAGGAAAACCAAAATAAACAAATCACATGGTCCTCTAAAGATATGGTCCTCCAGAAATATCATTCTAACAGTGAAGAGAAGATGAATGTGTATCATTATCTGATGTCACAAAATTCAGGGTTGATATAATTTAATGTCAAGCACAATAATATCAGCCTTTTACTTAAGAAATATAAATCAAATTTCGCCTGTTTACTGTTTCTGTTTTGGTTTATTTTTGGTTTGCATCTTTTTCAAATTGCTTGGGAAACGCAGCTGAGGTTATTAATATGCTGAGGCACTTTAATTGAAGAAGATGATTGTCATCAAGAGCAGTTCTGGATCTGAGTCTCGGGGCTTCAAAGCCAATTGCTTTATCTTCAGTAGAAAAAATGAAATCAAATGCCAATATTTGGGATTAAATATTTTGGCATCTAGCTCATGACTTGCATAATGTACTGTTAGTGAACAGGATTGTGAGCTAATTTTATTTCAGACACAATATAGGTCTTTTCCATGCACTGTTTCTGTTAATATTTCTTTTTTTTAAATCATTTTTATTGAAGTACCAGAGTTTTCATTATTGTTAATGATACATTTTATGCATATATAATTCCAATACCACAGGCCCAATTCCCTCCACAAATGTTCCAAGAACTCCTCCCAACATCCTCATGTAAATTAATTTCTATAGGCAAAATATTCAGTTTTATTGACTTTGTCCTTTTGTTGTTTCCTTATTACATTTCTTTTTTTTATTCTCACATATGGGATCTTTTGTGTGTGTCTGTGAAGGTGGTGATACCTATGTATTTAGATGAATAATCTAAAATTATATAAGGCTGTAAATAAATGATAGGCCGATAAAGCAATTTTTCAAAAATTATGGCTTTCCTTATTTAGAGATACATAACTTTAAAATAAATATTATGAATAATTCTGTGCAATGCAATATAAAAAGTACATTAAATAAGTAACTCTTAAAAATTTTAAATTTAGTAAGAGTAAAGAAAATTTTAAGGAGAAATTATAGATAGACTTGTAAAGTACAAAAGTATGTTTCATTCAAAGAAAGTGAATAGTGCCTTAATATTAAAAAATGTTAGCTTATGGATACAGTGTCAGTGTTTGCATTAAGTTAAAAACTGAAATAAAAACCTCTATGAATCAAATTAAATCTCTGATTAAACATGGACTATTATATAAATGAGATGCTAATGTGTTATTGAAAATGCATCAAATCTCTTAGCAAGCTAGACATTAAATTTAAATATTAATGAAATTTAATCATTAGTTAAAATTAATATTAACTTAAACTTAATTATTAAATGTAGTAAATTTACAATTATTAAATGTATTAAGCTTATTAAATTAAACTTAAGTATTAAATTAAGTTAATAAAACAAATTACTGAACATTAAGAAACTTAAATATTTTGCTTTCTACATTTTCCTACATCTACATTATCACTTACTATTCCTGGCATATTTGTCCCCATTTTTCAACCAAAAAAACCCTTTTTTAACACAAAACAATGTCCAAATCCAAGTTCTTACTATCTAGTAATTCTACACGGTAGGTAAAAGTTTGAAATAATTATTTCAAACCAGTTGACTCAGAAAAATCAAGGCCCATAGTCATTGGCAATATTCTGGTGTTTCTAGCAAGCACATAAAGCTAAGAAGTGGTGAGCCAATTTTGTGTTCAGATATCTTTCTAGCAGGCACTGAACAGAATGCAGACCACCACATTGGTTATTTGGGGCAGATGCATGTCTCTGGTGCAAAAAGGAAAAATGATAACCAACCATGAGTGAGCCACAAACATGATGTCTTTTTGGTCATCTCCCATGGAAAGTAAATGAGTAATTACTTCCTTGACCTTGCATTTAATGAGAAAAACTGCATAGCAAATGTGATTTGGTTATGGCTTCACTCAAAAGCTATACAGAAATATATATTTCACTGAGTCCTTTTCACCCTTATCTTTTATTAAGAAGAGAACCCGTTAAAAAAAGGGGGGAACAAATTAAAATGACCCTCAAACGCTAGTGTGCACAAAAATCACTCGGAAAGCTTATTAAAAATACAGCCCCTGGTCAGGCCAGAACCACCAGTGATTCTGGTTGAGCGGTTCTGGATTAAGTCCCTAGGATGTGACTGATGAACAGTCTGTCTTTGTAATGTGAGAGACCCACAGGCCAATTTTGAAATGAGAGTTTACAAAAAGCGATTCCTTTCTGAACCTATACCAACGGTCCCTTCCTGACCCCACCCCCCACAAAACCTAAGAATCCTTTCACCAGGGAGGCAGTGGAAGAATAATTAAAATCTACGTTTGAAGGTTAATTTCAAAGATGACAGAAGAGTTGTTCCAGCTGAAATAAAATGATGCCCAGAGAAAAACAGTTTTCAGGCAGTAACTGGAGGCAGCTGGGGAGTGAGAGAAGCAGCATTAGAAAGTATTCAGGTGGGGAGACCAGATCTGGGTTGGAGTAAAGAAACATGCTGACAGGCAAAGCAGATTCTCTGTGGTAAGCAAGCTGAAGAACAATGTTCCAGCTGCTCTCCTGGAAGTCACATGGAATAATCCCGCCTTCTAAAATGCATACTCCTCCAATCAAGCTGTGAAAAATACAGTACCTCTGGTTTGCTTTTGTTGAACAAAAGCTAATTTGGTCATTCCCTGCAGCTTCAATTCTCACATCCCTACAAGAGACAAACTGCTTCAAGTTTGGAATTTGAAGTTTAGGAAGTTTTTCATAAATACACGAAATACACATTTTTCTCAGTGAGGCCAAGAAAGGCAGCAAACCAGCAAGCCAGCTTCTCTTACACAGCTGATTTGCTTTCTTGTGATGTTAGATTTCTTGTGAGTTTTCAGCACTCATGTTCTCTCTTTGAATCAACAAAAAATAACATCCACTGTCAAAGGCACAACTCCTGTTTCTCTACTCATTCTTCAGTACATTTGTTGTTCATCATTTATTCATTCATCTCCAAAATAGGTTTAAACACGCCCTCTCTGGTAATTTTTAGCTTTGTATCTCAAAGCAGAATCTGAAACAAAGAATTGGATACAAGTAGAAACTTTGGGAAATAATCTAAAAAAAGACAAAAGTGACTTGGTAGATATAAAAGGGACAGAGAGATAGAACAGCAGTAGGGCATTTGCCTTGCATGCAGTTGTCCCAGAATGGATGGTGGTTTGAATAATAATAATAATAATAATAATAATAATAATAATAATAATAATAATAATAATAATAATAAAGAGGAGGAAGAGGAGGAAAAGCAACAATAAGTATAAGAACATGGTATGGAATATTTTATTGAAGTCAATGAAAATGCAATTCTGCTGGGATTCTCTGAGATTTCCTCAGATAATCTCAAAAAATGTCTCAATATTCCTCAAAGAATAAGGAGATAAATCAATTATCTTAATCTAAATTATCACTTCAGAGGGGCCAAAGTGATAGCACAGCAGGTAGGACATTTACTTTGCATGCGAACCAACCAGATTCAATTCCTGGCATCTCATATGGTCCCCTGAGTCTGCCAGCAATGATTTCTGTGTGTAGTCATACGCTGCACACCACCGGTTATGGCCCATAAAACAAACAAACAAAACAAAACAAAAAAGTCCACAGAATCACTTTGGGAAGAAGGTTAACATGTTAATTTATTTCACTCTTCCAAACTATTTTATCCACAGATTAAGGAGAATTTGTCCACCCAGAATACCTATAGGGTTTAAGATCATAGGAGATTCCAGAGAAGAAAGCAAAATGAGAGATTTTTAGCTGCTGAAGCAAGTGTTAAAATTGCATAAACTTCTCCATTACACCTCAAAATGGAGGTAAAAGTGTTAGTTGGAATATAATGTGTCTATTATGTCATAAAAAATATCACAGGAACAGTTGAATAGAAGGGAAAGGAGATATTGGTAAGAAGAAGCAAACTAGTTAAAAGCTAGTTTAGTTTACATAGGCTATAAAACAACCTTCAAAAAAAAAAAAGAGGTGAGCTTTCTGGTTTTGTGCCAAATAGGCTTATGGTGATATAATACTCCACAAATATCAATGAGTTTTCCAGAGAAAATAAATCACATATATATATAAAATCACACACATATATATGTATATATATATATATATATATATATATATGAGCCTACATAGCTGTTGAACAAAGAGCAAACACAATAGCTTATACACCATAATAGTATTTTAGTATGGTAGTGAGATTGTTAGTATGGTAATAGCCACTAATCTGTGGCTATTAGTTACGGTGTTTAGTCCAAGCTCAGGATCTGCCACCCAAAAAACCACCAGAGAGACAGGCAGTAAGGGAGTTTATTCCAGCATGCTGAGGTCTAACATCACCTAAGAAATGAGGATCCTAAGAATGGCTCACAGGCCATATTTAAAGGGTAAATATGGCTCAATCTAGGGCAGTGGTCCTCAAACTACGGCCCGCAGGCCACATACTATATTTGTTCCCATTTTGTTTCTTCAATTCAAAATAAGATATATGAAGTATGCATAGGAATTTGTTCATAGTTTTTGTTTTTACTATAGTCCGGCCTCCAATGATCTAGGGACAGTGAACTGGCCCCCTGTTTAAAAAGTTTGAAGACCCCTGGTAGGGGATTCCTGCCTTTGAGTAGTAGATTTTTAAAATGATTGGTCCTTAGTATAAAGTTGGGCTAGGATTGGTTGTAGTTCAAATGTAGCATTAGACAAACAGGCAGGTTGTCAGCTCTGTGAGGGGTGATTAGGCATCTCCAGATCCAGGGTCATCTGGCTATCTGGCTATCTGTCCATTGCTGCAGATTTAGGGTGCAGTCATTATCTGGCCCTCTGTCAGCTACTGTTGAGCCTCATCTGACTAGGAGGCCAATTCCTGGAATATCCCATAGATTCTAGTCCCAGGAACTGGCTGCTCTTTTGGGCCTTGTATTTATACTTTAAAACTGCATTCTGTCATCGCTGCACTTAGGTTCACAGCAAAACTAATTTACAGTTAATTTCTAAACAAAACGTTGGATTCTAACAAAGGTGGCTACTTTATATAGTTGCTAAGCAGTGGTCTTAACTCCTTGTAAATACAAAGGTAATTTCAAGATGTTCCCATGTGATTGCTTTCAGATTTGGATTCCTTTTCTGTTACAATTATGTACCCATTTCATGATCATCTACAATTATAAATAAATCATTTTCTTACCTTTTAAGAGTTTTCAGTCCTTTCATTTTGGCAGGAAGGGCAGAGAAACACCTCCCAGTGCTTAGGTTTATTCCTTGCTCTGTTCTTCGGAATCACTCTCCCTCAGACTAAGATTTTTATTTGTTCTTATGTAAAAGTTACTAATAATTTTTCCAGTACTAGAAAAAAATGCCAGTGTCAATTGGAATTTAACTGATTTTGAGGGAAAACCAGTCAATTGTAATGATAATATTAAAGTATAGCTCAAAGTCTTTCATAAGAAAATAATTAAATTCCTCTCAATAGTAATAATAACAACTAACATTCATTGAAAACTTACTACACACTAGTGTTTTTCACTCATTTTATTTTGATCATGAGGAAACTGACCTCTCCTAAACTCAAATTCAGCGCCACTGTTGATCGTTATCACAAAACCTAAGCCTTCACCAAGCTCAAGATAACATATTAATCATCTTTCAATAATTAGTCTCCTTACTCTCCTTTGATATGTGTTGAAAATAAAAATATCTTCAAAAAGAAAAGATAACCATTTTCATGGAAATTTTAAAATGTGATATGAAATTCACAATTATATTTTAGAGATTTATTTTTGTCCCCAAATTCACAATACAGACCAGGCAAAGGACCTGGGTTGAGGTGTATATGGAGTGCATTTACTGTACCTCCTCTTTCTATACAGTCAATGTAAAGAACACAGCCTGTGGGAAGAATTGGGAGGCCTTATCTTTTCTTTTTTTTTTGATTTTTAATATATATATAAAAATATTTTAGAGATATACTTACTTCCTGTCAAATATGAACTAGCTACCTTATTTTCTTCTAAATGTCACCACTAGGCATTCTGTCTCTCTTCTACATTTTGGGGACACTTAGGATAGATAGTTTTAGTTAAATGTAGGTTAAGAGAAAAATGTTCATCAGTTATCCTAATAAGAAGGATAGAGACAGGGTGGCTTCCAGAGAGAGAATCTAATGGTTAGAATCAATCTTCTTTTTCACTTTTGCTTCACTGGAGTTTCTTCTTTACTATTAGTTTATTCTCTCATTGCTTTTGTAAAAATAAACAAATTCATAGAAAGGAGCAAATGATTAGTTTTCCTATTCAGCAACAAAGAAAACCCATAGCAATGAAATAAAAGGAAAATAAATAAAACAAAGACAAACTAAACACATTTTCAAGTATAAACTGAATATATTTCTTCTAGCACAAAGGCCAACCTGAGACCACTCTAGGTAAGAAAAGCTCAGGATCTCACGCAGTTCATTAAAAAGTACCTGGAAGCCCTGCTTTGCCCTTGTTCTATAGGCATATGGCCTCAACCACACTCTCTGCACCACAGCTGGAGCAGAACAGTATTCTGAGGTCTTCCAAACTGCCCCATTTTACTAAAAAAAGAATCTCTGGAAGAGGCACCGCTTCCTGAAAAGACCTCCCATCTTATGATAAAATGTTTCATAGAACAAAATTATAAAACAAAACTGCAACATTCATTATAAAGAACACTTCTTTATTAGCTAAAATTATTTTAGCCATTATTTGTTACAATAGCAAAGTCTTTACTTAGGGGGCTGGGCGGTGG
>PVKC010003375.1:0-39349 GCA_004027635.1 Crocidura indochinensis
GTCCTAAAAATGAGAACCTATGAGGGAAATGGAGAGCCTGTCCAGAGTACAGGCGGGGGGTGGTTGGGGAGGAGGGAGATTTGGGACAATGGTGATGGGAACGTTGCACTGGTGATGGGTGGTGTTCTATACATGACTGAAACCCAAACACAATTATGTATGTAATCAAGGTGTTAAAATAAAAAAAAATTAAAAAAATGTCAGAATATGTAAAGTACATCTTACTCATTCAATTAGTATAGTACAATTACAGGGTATATGGTAATGTTTTCCTATAAACATCATAGACACAAATGAATTTTTAAAATTTAATTGGTGATAATACCTAAAACAATATTACATATACCCAAAATATGTATAGATTCTATATGCCAACAATTTAAGAAATTAAGAAATTTATAATATGTATCTTTTATATCTACAGTGTCTCTCTTCCTAAAATAAAAAAATTGAAAAAATAGGAGAAAGTTTGTCAAAGCTGTGTCAGAGTGTTTTTCTATGAAATATCGAATTTCATCTAAATTAAAATGCTTCATTATTGAAACTAAAATAATAAAAAAGAATTGGAATTGAATTATATCTTAAAGTGCATACCATTTTAAAGATGCTTAAAATGAAAATATAAAATATAAGTTGAAGTCAATCTGCAAACCCATATTTGATAAAGGACTTAGTAAAAATATAATTTTGAAACCCCAAAATGCTATTAAAATTCAGAAAAATAGGGGCCGGAGCAATAGTACAGCAGTAGGGCATTTGCCTTGCACATAGCTGACCCAGGACGGAGCAGGGTTCAATCCTTTGCGTCACATATAGTCCCCCAAGTCAGGAGCAATTTCTGAGCACATAGCTAGGAGTAACCCCTGACCATCATTGGGTGTGACCCCAAAACAAAACAAAAATAAAAACAAACAAAAACAAATAATAAATAAATAAAATTCAGAAAAATAATCTAATTTTGTTAATGATCATAATAACTGAAAAAGTTGTTTATTTGGAGAGTAAACATTAAAAAATGAGGGGCTGGAGTGATAGTTCAATGGGTATGGCATTTGCTTTGCATGCTGCTGACCTGGTTTGATCCTCAGCACCCAATATGATTCTTAAAGTACTGACCAAAACTAATCCCTAAAGTGAGAGCTTTGAGTATTCCCTAAGAACTGTCAGGTTTGGTTAAAAATAAATGTATTATCAACTCATTTCATCATAAATTATAACGATAATGAGCTTCCACTATCTGCCTATTTATTTGGCTAAAATTCAACACACTGACAATATTAATTATTGGCAAATATTGTGCCAACAAAAATTCTAATTCTTCCCTGGTGGGATGCAAAACATCTAGAAGACACTAAAAGTTTAGTAGTTTCTAACAAATGAAATATAGTCTTATACAATTAATCAACTGTAATCTTAGGTATTTACTCATTAAAATATCTACCCAAAGTACTATATGTGAATTATGTTGTTATTCATAATTTCTGTAACCTGCAAGCAAAATGAATTTATTTTATGGTGAATAAATGACCTATTGTGCTGTTTTCACAGACTAGAAACTTATTTGGCACTTTATAATGAGCGATTGAGTCATACTTATTGGGGAAAAAGGTCAACTTGAAAAGGATCTAGATCTCATGACTGAAATAATATGATTCTAGGAAAACAAAACTATAGCAACAATGAAACTAAAAGTGGAAATTATTCAAAACTTAAAAGATCATAGAGTTAGTTCAAAAGTTAACTGACCCCAAGTTCTACTACTAAAACAAATGTGGTACCCTAAAGACCAACAAGAATGATCCCTGAGCATAGACCTAAAAGAGCACCTTGATCAATGATTTAATTAAAATAATCCAATATTCTAAACTCTAAAAATATCTAAATTTAAAAAAATGGCTAACAAAAAACAAAATAGATTTGTTTGAAAAGTTTGTATGAGGCCATTTGTTTTTCAACTAATTATATTACATGAGTTTGTTTTTCAAATAATTTACAAAAATTTGTTGATATCAATAGTTTTTTTTGTTTGTTTGTTTGGTGTTTTTTTTGGTTTTTTGGGTCACACCCGGCAGTGCTCAGGGGTTACTCCTGGATCCATGCTCAGAAATTGCTCCTGGCAGGCACGGGGGACCATATGGGGCACTGGGATTCGAACTGATGACCTTTTGCATGAAAGGCAAAGGCCTTACCTCCATGCTATCTCCCAGGCCCCGATATCAATAGTTAAGTGTAAACTGCAAGCAATATTTTTATTTGCTTTATATCCTTTTAATAGAATGCTTTTTTAATTGATAACACTAGTATATAGGTTTCAGCTTTGATTTTGGGTTTAAGAATGCTAGACATTCTTGCAATAATAATTTTCAGACACAAAAGAGAAAAGAGCTGGAAGTCACAACTCACCTCATGAAGCTCACCACAAACAGGGATGAGTTTAGTTAGAGAAATAACTATGTTTTGAACTATCCTAATAATGAGAATGTACGAGGGAAATAGAAAGCCTGTCTAGAGTACAGGCGGGCATTGGGTGGGGAGGAGGGAGATTTGTGACATTGGTGATGGGAATGTTGCACTGGTGATGGGTAGTGATCTTTACATGACTGAAACCCAAACACAATCATGCAAGTAATCAAGTTGTTTAAATAAAAAAAAATGTAATGGAGGAGGGTGTTCTTTATATAACTAATACCCAACTACAAACATGTCTGTAATCAAGGTGCTTAAATGAAGATATTATAATTAAAAATAAAAGTAAAAAATGCAACTGAGGGGCCAGAGCAAGAGCGGTAGGGTGTTTAAAAAAAAAAAGGAAGAATACTAGACAAGGACCAGAGCGGTGGCTCAAGCCAGTAGGGCATTTACCTTGAAGGCGCTAACCTAGGACAGACTGTGACTAGATCTCAATCTAGCCTGTGGTTAATCTCAATCTGTGGTTAGTCCCCCAATCCAGGAGTAATTTCTCAGCTAACCTAGGACAGACTGTAGTTAGATCTCCAGGCATCCTCTATGGTTCCCCAATCCAGGAGTAACCCCTGAGCATTAATGGGTGTGGCCCAAAAGCAAAAAGAAAAGAAATTATTAGACAAGCAATCATATATTATTTCACATAAACAAACAATAAAATTTGAGAGTGGCATTTCTAGCCTCTGCTTTTTTTACTCATAGAGCACCAGTAGAACTTTGATCATTAGCTTTCTTTCTTCATCTGTAAATGAAGTAGTTGTCTGCAAAGAGAAGGAAAGAATAAATGTAATTCCTCTGGTACAGCAACATATTATCAAATAGATATTATCATTATTAATATGATTTAAATTTTTCCTAAAGAAATGGCATTAGATCGCCATTAGCTGAGCATTTACAGTCCTAACAACCTATGAGCCACTAAAAGTTCATGACCAGAGTCACACATCTCCAACCTGTTGTCTTCTGAGTCATGGCACAGGAACTATGAAAACTTTGCCTTTAAGAAAATGCAGGGTAGGGGCCGGGCGGTGGCGCTGGAGTTAAGGTGCCTGCGTTAACCTAGGACGGACCGCGGTTCGATCCCCCGTTCCCCATATGGTCCCCCGTGCCTGCCAGGAGTGACTTCTGAGCCAATAGCCAGGAGTAACCCCTGAGCGTCACCGGGTGTGCCCCCCCCAAAAAAAAGAAAATGCAGGGTAGGGGCCAATGGAGTGATGTGCGCTAACCTACGAGGGACCATGGTTCCATCCCTAGGGTCCCATACGGTCCCCCAAGATAGGAGTGATTTCTGAGCGCATAGCCAGGAGTAACCCCTGAGCGTCACCGAGTGTGGTCCCCCCAAAAAACAAACAACGAATAAGAAGAAAACTCAAAATAGATATTGATGCCAGCTATAGTTTCTCATTTCTCAGCATCAAAGAAGTTTATTTAGAGGATATATCTTAAAAATACTGATTAATTTATTTACTAAATTGCAAATGTGTTCAATCAGCTCTCTAAAACATTTTCTCTTGAATTCTGGGAGTTTGATTTTGATAAATTTGTGGGATTGTTTTATATGTATGTAGCCAATTGGTATTCATTGTACAAAATTTGTTACTTTGAAATTTCACCAGTTATTCCCATGATGTTGTTGGCTTACTTGATGGTGGGTGGGGATGATAAAGCACCTTCATTGTCATTAACAAGTACTTACCAATAGAAATAAATTTACCTAAACCTAGCTGATGAAATGTATGAGACTTGAATTTTATTTGTTTGGATATCTCAAAAGCTCCCTTTAGTTTCTAGACAGTAGTTTTTTCTTAAAACAGTTAATTATATGGAATATCAGAGATGGACTACAGCATATAGTTCAATTCCCAGCATCCCAACTGGTTCCTTATGTATCGCTGAAAATAAATTCCTGAGTATAGAGTCAGGAGTAACCCCTGAGTGTCACCAGGTGTGGCACAAATAATACAAACCCAAAACAGTTCATATATGAGGGGGTGAGAGAAAGAATAAGATAGAGGAGAGAGGGGGGAGGAAGAGAGAGAGGAAGAGATAGAGAGAGAGAGACAGAGAGAGAGACAGAGAGAGAGAGAGACAGAGAGAGAGAGACTTGTTTATCCCTTGAGTCCACCAGTAGCGACTCCTGCATGCAAAGCCAGGAGCAAGCCCTGAGAACTGCCAGAAGAGATATTTTGCTTTGCAAAAACAAATAAAATGACAATAGTAACGAAAAGTTAATAATATGTGACATCATAATGATTATGGTTAGAGATAAAATCATTGGTTATGTAGTTTTCTTTTTCTTTCTTTTGCTTTTTTCCTCTTTTCTTTCCTCCCTCCCTCCCTCCTTATTTCCTCCCTCCCTCCTGTTTTTGTTTTGCTTCCTTTCTTCCACCATTCTTTCCTTCCTTTCATTCATTCTCTTCTTTTTACTTTTCCTTTTCTTTCTTTCTTGCTTCATTCCTTTTGTTCTCTTCTTTTTATTTTTCCTTTTTTCTTACTTTCCTTCCTTCCTTCTTTCCTTCTTTCCTTCCTTCCTTCCTTCTATTTTCTTTTCTGAGCAAGAGAGTTTTTATTGAATGGAACTTACTTAGATATTAGGGGATAGTGAAAGGAAGTATTTGGTAAAGGGAAAACAATGGCTTGAAGAGCAAGCTAGCTATTTATTTTCTACTCACCAAATGTTTATTGAAAATTTAATGGATTTCACCAGTAATTTCAATGAGTTAAGCACACAACTTAATTACACATACCATTTCTATTCTCATGGAACTTTAAGTTTTATCATTTAAATCTGTTACATGGGATATAATAATATTAAAATGTTTTCAGGCTCAGTAATATGTCACTTTTAGAGTAAATTACTTTAGCTGGCTTTACCTATATTACTTATATAATTACCATTATTATTCATATAATTTAAAAAATAAATGATCTGATAATATAGTAGAAAAATTTCTAATTCTCAAGGAAGTATATGCTATCTATAATTTAATTTCTTTTAGTTTATTTATTGTCATTGTATCTGTAATTGTGTGTGCTACAGTAAAGTCAAAAGTGGTTCTCATAACCTGTGCAGCAGAGAATGGCAAAATATGCCACAACAGGCTATGCAATAGGAAAGATTGTTTTTCAGTCACTGAAGACAATAGCAATGCCCAAACATACCCCACACTCCTGCTTTTTTGTTTGAAGGAAAATACTTAAAACGATGTAGAATTAGTTTGAACCTTTTGTTTTCACTATTTCTTAGAAAACAGGAAGTGTGTATGAGGATGTATATTTTGAGCATCTTGAGGTCATCAATTCATCTGACTTCTGGATGATGGTGTGTTCTCTGTGCATTTTTCTCCCAAGATGCAATCTGTAGAAGGTCAAAGACACTTTTGGCTGTTTTAAAGAAAAGCACAAAAAATAAAGTAGTGTTTTTTCCCTGATTTTACTTCCAGAATTATACAATTATTTATACAGAGGATTTCCTAAAGCAGTGTGTGAAAAAGGCTATTTTATCTAACCTGATTTATCAGTATCAGGTAGCCTTGTCTCTTTATGACTATTTTAGATATCCATGTCCCATTAGGACCACAGTTTCAGTAATATACAGTATACTATATAAATATGCGAATCGAAGTAAATTTGACACTCATGAGAACAAATAGAAAACTGTGTCTTGTTCCATTTTATAGCTACCTTTAATCTTTAGTCAATAAAAATGTATTTTCCATTGTAAAAATATGAAATATAATTAATTTAAACTAGTATTATCTTTTTAAAAGGGTATAAAGCAATGTTTTTAGTATGACTACAGAATTGTAGAATTATTATGACTAAATTAAAAACAGGTTCACTACTCTCAAAGAAAATGTCTTAATCAGGCCAGTGTTGATATTGTCTGCAACACGAGTTGTGCCTATGCAAGGAGTAGAAAAATCCTGGGTAGGGACAGAACCTGAGGTGGGAATCCAGCACTGTGGAACCCACGTCCCAAAGATAGGAGGCTATGGAGGCAAACTCTGCTGCTTTGGGACTCCGAAGCTACCTCAGCAGCATCCAAGTGAGGAACAGAATCCAAGACAAAGAGTCAGTGGAGTGGGGCTGCTCCACTCCATTCAGCAGCTGCTTGTTTCTGTTAGTCAAGGAAAACCAGATTGGGACATAGAAAACACAACGCTACAACCGTGACAATAGAAAAAGTAATGGAGGCCTCCAACATGCTTTGAGAACTAAGATGGTGGCTCCAATGGGCCCAAAAGTACCAAATACCTATTTAGCCTCTCAGATAAGGACTATAGAGAAGAAATATGAAGGTAGTTCTTAGATCTCTAAGAAAGGATGGACAAGCTGAATGTGCCACAAATAAGAATCAAGAAGATGTGAAGTAGAAATAAGAAAACTTCAAGCTGAAATAACAGGGCTGAAAAACTTGGATGGTCAAATGAAACCTCAGTGGAAAGTCTATCAAACAGAGTCAGAACAGCTGTAGACAGAATCAGTGAGCTGGAAGGTGAGATGCATAACAACTGCATACAACAGAAAAGGTTGGAAAAGAGCCTCAAAACAAGATATCAGACAATGGGAAAAGACCCAAAGAATGTGAAGAGATGAAAATAGAAGTCTTTGATAAACTCAAAAGAAAAAAAATGAGAATCATTGGAGTTGCAGAGACAAAGGAAGAAAATCCCCATGAGATATCATCAATCAAGGACATTTCACAGAAACTCCCAGAACTAAAGAGTGGATGAAACCAAATCTTACATGCCTGAAGTATATAAGCCAAAGACATCTAAAGAAAATCACCAAGTTCTAGTCACAATGATAAATCCAATAGATATAAATGGAATAATGAAAGTAACAAGATCAAAAAACAAAAAAGAAAATGACATTCAATGGCACATTCTTAAGTTTTACCACATATTTGTCACAAAAACCCGCAAGACCTTAAAGCAGTGTTGGGATATAGTGACAAAACAACATGAAATTCATAGGAAGATGGAAGGAAATAATAACTTACAGCAGAATGAATGGGAAATGCAAAAGAAAAATGAAAAAGAAAGATCAATTAAAACAAGATTTGTTTCTTTAAAAATTTAAACGAGATTTTAATAAACCACTAGCAAAACTCACAGAGAGGAAGAGAAAAAAACTTAATAAACTGAATTAGAAATTAAAAGGGGGAGATTACTACAGATATTACAGAAATCCAAAGTGTAATTAGAGCTTACTTTGAGAAACTATGCCACAAAACATGAGAACCTGGAAAAAAGGATAAATTTTTAGACTTTTATAACCTTCCTAAGTTGAACCAAGATGATTTAGCATATTTGAACAGATCCATCGATATTGATGGTAATTAAACTCTTTCCTAAAACAAAGGTCCAGGCCAAGGTGGATTTACTAAAGAATTTTTTCAAACTTTCCAAGAGGACTGGAATACTGCCTATACTTTTCAGGCTCTTCCAGGAAACTGAAGAAACAGAAACACTCCAAAATAGTTTTTATGAAGCTAACATCATTCTGATACCAAAAGCAAACATAAATGCCACTAAAAAAAAGAGAATGACAGATCAATCTCCCCGATGAACACAGATGCAAAGATTCTCAATAAAATCCTAGCAAATAGGATCCAATACTTCATCAAGAAAGTTGTGCACCATAACCAAGAAGGATTCATTATAGACATGCAAGAATGGTTTACCATATATGTTAATCCACATAATACACCACATCAAGAAAGAAAAATAAATACCATATGATATATCCATAATTATAAAACATTTGCTAAGGTTCAATACCCATTCATGATAAAAAAAGCTCTCAACAAGATGGGTATGGAAGAAATTTTTCTCAATATAATCAAGACCATTTATCATAAGCCCATTGCAAATATTATACTCAGTGGAGAAAAACAGAAAGGCTTTCCCCTAGATCTGGCACTAGGTAAGGCTTCTGCCTCTCACCACTCCTATCTAACATAGTACTGAAAGCATTTTCCATAGCAGTTGGGCAAGATAAAGGTATCAAGGACATTCACATAGGAAAGGAAAAGTCAATCTCTCACTGTGTTAGATGACATGATGCTATATCAAGAAAATCCTAAAGACTACTAAAAAAGGTTCTAAAAACAGTAGATTCTTTTTTTAGGCACTTTAACAATTATTATCCTATATGAAATAAAAATCAGCTCTCTGTAATGGTTCTAGTCTCAAAAATTACAAATTAGCATATACTGGCAAAAGCATAGTCAGATGTGTGAAATATGGTAAAATACAATGCTAATCTAAATTTACATGTCTCAATTTCTTTAAGCCTTGATAGAATACCTATTAATTTACATAGTGATTAAGACACTTAGCAATTATCAGTCTTTCGGTGGAAAGTATGTGCTTTTGCATCACTGCCAGTTTTTTCAAGATACATTAACATTTGTGATTTTTCATGTTATTCAACAACCATTTGATTTTGAATCCAAATGAGAAAAGAGAAAAATGGTATAAGGGAAAGAGAGAGAAAGAAAGACCTAAAGCCAAATGCTTGACCTTCCAATAACCATTTTTTAAGATTAGTATGCACAATTTTATATAACTAAATTGAATCATCCAGAAAAAATAAACATAGTTGTAGAATCTCATGGTCATTCAAGACTTAATGGAACAAATAGCAAAAAACACCAACAGACTTATTCGAGTATGGAAATTGAAACTAAACAAAAACAAAAGTGCAGTTCCAGATGGTTTTACTAGTGGTTTCTTAAAGGTTTAGAGTCAAAGGAGCACTGTAAAACCAGTGCTAGAGTGGCAATTATCGTTTGCATAGGCCCACCAAAGTATGGGGGTTGTGGAAAGGAAAAACCTTGGCTTAAATACAAGGAGACCTTACTCCTGAAGTTTCCTGACATAAGACCAATTCTAGGCTCCTGGCAAACTAGTTTGTCCAATCCAGGTCATTGTCTGTAGTGCCAATACAGTTTTATTTTTCACACAGTCTCTGTTGTTGGTATCATGTTAGAAACAGTAGATTCTTTTTTTTTTTTTTTTGGTTTTTGGGTCACACCCGGCAGTGCTCAGGGATTACTCCTGGCTCCAAGCTCAGAAATTGCTCCTGGCAGGCACTGGCGACCATATGGGGCACCAGGATTCGAACTGATGACCTTTTGCATGAAAGGCAAACGCCTTACCTTCATGCTATCTCCCGGGCCCCGAAACAGTAGATTCTTATAGCAAAATGACAGGCTACAAAATTAACATGCAAAAAGCAATGGCTTTCTTATGCATAAATAATAATAATAATAATAGAGAACTAGACATTAAAAAACAATTCCAGTCACAATAACACCACATAAATGCAAATACCATAGAGTCAACTTCACTAAAAAATGAAGGACCTACAAGAAAACTATAAGACATTGCTTCAAGAAATAAAAGAGAAGACAAAGAAAGGGAGACATATACCCTGTTCTTGGACAAGGAGAATTAATGTCATTAAAATGACAATGCTCCCCAAAGCTTTATACATATTTAATGTAATTCCTATAAGGATACCCCAAACATTCTTTAAAGAAGTGGATCAGTGGGGTTCGGCCGGTGGCGCTGGAGATAAGGTGCCTGTGCTAATCTAGGACGGACCGCGGTGCAATCCCCCGGTTCCCCATATGGTCCCCCGTGCCTGCCAGGAGCGACTTCTGAGCGAATAGCCAGGAGTAACCCCTGAGCATCACCGGGTGTGGCCCAAAAACCAAAAAAAAAAAAAAAGAAGTGGATCAAACATTACTGAAATTCATTTGGAGCATTAAACACACAGAACTGCTAAAGCAACCCTTAAGGAAAAAACATGGGAGATATCACTGCTCCCAAATTTAAATTGTACTACAAAGCAATATTCATTAAAACAGCATGGTACTAGAATAAAGACAGAACCTCAGATCAATGGTATAAAATGAGTATTTAGAGAATTAAATACAAACATACAATCAATGTTTGACAAAGGAGCAAGGAATGCAAAATGGAGCAAGAAAAACTTTTCAATAAGTGGTGTTGGGAAAACTGGTCAGCCACATAAAAAAATGAACTCAGACCTCTATCTAATATCAAAAAAAGGTCAAATCAAAATAGATTAAAGACCTTGATATCAGATTTGAACTTATAAGATAAATAGAAGAAAACATATACAAAACATACCAGCACTTTGAGACTAGAACAGTGCTTCTCAATTATTTTCAGTCATGCCCCCCAGAAAGAAGAAAGCATTTTTCGTGCCCCCACACACACAACTATAAATAGTATCCTTATTAAAAAATTTTAACCTGCAAAACAGAATATATAAAATAATTTGAGCTGATTTTTCATCAGAGGTGATGTCTGGATTAATGGATACAATGAGTACGTTTTGTAATGCATAGCTTTTCGAAGCGGGGTTTGAAGCAGGACACAGCAACTCTCAGCTCCAGAGACATACAGAGACAGAAACACAGGGCTTAGGCTTGTTATGACAGTGTTTGATGAGGTCAAATGCGCCCCCCTTACGGAGCCTTGCCCCCCCCCGGGGGCTGCACCCCATTATCTGAAAACCACTGGATTAGAAGCATCTTCAAGGAGGAAACATTGCTGTCCAAACAGGTGGAAGTAGAGATAATCAAATTGTATTAAATCAAACTTCAAAGGAAATGGCCGCAATGGTAATATGTCACCTAAGGAACGGGAGAAACTCTTCATCCAATACCCAGCAGTTAAGGGGCTAATATCTAAGAAATCCAAGGTACTGACAGGACTTAAAAAGAGAAAAATATATAACCTCATCAAAAAATGGGGTGAAGAAATGAACAGACACTTCCTCCAAGAAGAAATATAGATGGTCAAAGGACACATGAAAAATTCTCCACATCACTAATCATGAGGAATATGCAAATCAAAATAGCAATGAGATATCATTTCATGCTTCAGAGACTGGCACACAACACAAAGAAAAGAACAACTACTGTTGGTGTGGATGTGAGGAGAAAGGAACTCTCATTTATGCTGGTGGAAATGCTGTACATTCCAGCCTTTCTGGAAAACAATATGGATAATTCTTAAGAAGCTTAACATTGAGGTCCTATGCAGTCATGCCATACCACTCTAATGGATATAGCTAGGACCACAAATACACAATACTATAATAATTTCTGCACTTCTTTGTTCATAGTAGCACTAGATATAATAGCCAAGATCTGTAAACAAATGACTAAAGAAACTGTTGCAGATACCATGAAATACTCTGCAACAATTAGAAAAAATGAAGTCATAAAATTGCTTATACATGGATAAATATGGAGGCTATTATGTTGAGTGAAATAAGTCAGAGGAAGAACACAGAATAGTCTCACTCATCTGTAAAATTTAAGAAAAATAAAAGATAGCAATAGTAACAATGAGGACCAAAATTACCAGCTTATGATATGAAGTTTACCACAATGAGTGGTAAGTGCAGTTAGAGAAATAACTACACTAAGAACTACATGACAATGATAGAGAGCAAAATGCATGCAGTGTTTGTCTCGAAGACAAGCAGGGAACAGGGGAGGAGGGAAATGGCGACATTGGTGTCAGGAAAGTTGAACTAGTGTAGGAAGGTGTGCATTTTATAGCTGAACCCCAACTATGAATATTTTTGTAAACATGGTACTTAAATTATTTACAAAAGAAAATAAAAAAAGACTTCTTGATCATTATCAGTCATTTCCCATTCACTTCTCTTCATGTCTTCTTAAAGTAAATTCTGAATTTATGATTTTCTTCTTCTGGATATTTTACAAAAATCAAAGTATACTCTTTCTAATATTTGATAATTTGTCATTTAATTGCAATCATCCTCTTGGGATAATGTGGTATTACGTTTTGATTATTTAAAATTGCGTGTCGGTTAATAATATTGAGAATCTTTTCCTGTGATTTCTAGTAATTTCTACATTTTCTTTGGACAAGCATTAATCAAATTTTTTGCCCATTTAAATATTTTGATTGCTTAGTGGGTGGATTTGATATAGCAACACTGCTATCAGAAAAGAATAACTTCAATATTATATCTCAAAGCTGGAGGAGAGATGCTACAAGGATTAAAATCTTTGCCTTGCACAGAGTTAATCCTGGTTTGATATTAGCAATTTAGATAGTCCCCTGAGCACCACTAGGAGTGATCTCTGAGCACAACTGGGTCCAGAAAATAATAAGCAATAAAGAAAACATTTCTCAATCAAAACTTATTTCAAAATGAGGCCAGAGCGATAGCACAGCAGTAGGGTGTTTGCCTATACAGGATAGATCTAGGTTTGATCCCCTGTGTCTCATATGGTCTCCTGAACCAGGAGCAATTTCTGAGCTCATAGCCAGGAATAAGCCCTGAAAGTCACCGGTGTGCCTCCAAATAACTAAATAAATAAATCGAAAAAATAAAATACTAATGAAAATAAAGTTTGTATTCTTGAGTTGTAAAAATGTTTATGTATTCCTGATAAGAATGACTTTTTATCTCATATATTTTATTGAAGAAATTTCTTATTTATTTTGGGTTTTTTTGAGGGGGTCACACCCATCAGTGTGTGTTACTTATGGTTCTGCACTCAACAATTACTTTTGGCAGTCTCAGGGGACCATATGGGATGCCGGGTATCAAACCTGGGTCATTGCTTGCAAGGCAAAATGCCCTACCCACTGTGCTATCTATCGCACCAGCCCAGTGGAAAAATTTTGCATTTCATGAGTTAAAAGAGTTAAGAAGTTTGTTTCTTCTTCATATATCTTCACTTTCAATCATAAAATTTTTGTTGGCATACATTAAAGCAGTACCTTTTTCTTCTATATTTTTATTTCTCATTATTTTGTTTCTGTTCTGTTGTAGTGGTTAGCATGCTGTTTATACAGTTTGCTGCTGTTTGTGTAAGGTGATTAAGTTGATTGTTGTATTCAGAATAACAGGGACAGAGCCACAAATAACAATTATATATGATATGACAGTCCCAAGTTACCCCTGAGCCACATATCCAAGCTCTATTTTTTTTCTGTACTCTTTTCTCTTAATTGTGTTTGTTTCTTTGATTTCTGTGTGAAGGGAAAAGTTCACATCACGCTATACCTAGGATTTACCTACTGGGAGATCTCTTATTTGTGCCAAAATGGTTCATTTGTGGTGCATGATAGAATCAAAATCAGACATATGCAAGGAAATACTTAATCCTTTTCACTATTTCTCAGGTACGTGCTCTTATTTCTGACAGGCTGTGTTCTAATCCAAGGTGTTGAAGGTTTACACATGCTTTCTTTTTTAAGAGTTTTTCTTTTTCTTTTTGTTTTGTTTTTTAGGCCACCTCCAGCAATGCTCAGGAGTTTCTGAGCTCTGGGTTCAGAAATCACTCTTGGCAGGCTGAGGGGGTCATATGGGGTGCCCGGATTGAACCAGGGTCTGTCCCAGGTTGGCCGCATGCAAGGCAATGATCTACTGCTGTGTTATCACTCCGGTTCCCTACTAAGAGTTTTTCAATTTTAATTATTTTAAACTTTTAGCCCACTGAGGTTATTGGTCATTTGGACATCTCTGTGTCCACATAATTATAGGTCAAATTTTAGATTTAATTTATCATTGCTTCAATAGTGTGTTGCTACTTAGTATCAGTCTTAGACTGAGGGGACTTAATCTTCTATTCCACGAATAAGGGATGAATGTATTAATTTAGGTAGTCTAACATTTTTTACTATACACATTTATGAGGTTTGAACTTTTGATAATCTTATATATATTTTAAATTTCTTGACACTTTAATGGAGTCGTTTTTATAATTTTTTCAGGTCACTGAATGATTCAATATAGAAATGTAGTTTTATATTATCAATTCATCTCCTGCAGTTTTACTGAATGTATGCTGTATGCATTATGCTTTTATATGTATTTATCTCTGGATGCCTTTTCTTTCTGTTTTCTGTAAATACTATATATTATTTTATAAAGATTTTAAGTATTGGGGCCCGGGAGATAGCATGGAGGTGAGGCCTTTGCCTTTCATGCAAAAGGTCATCGGTTCGAATCCCGGTGCCCCATATGGTCCCCCGTGCCTGTCAGGAGCAATTTCTGAGCATGGAGCCAGGAGTAACTAACCCCTGAGCACTGCCGGGTGTGACCCAAAAAGCCAAAAAAAAAAGATTTTAAGTATTGCCTGTTTTACTATTGTTCTACTATGAAGCAGTTCCTTTAATATTTCTTGGAGTGTAGGGGCCAGAGTGGCGGTGCAAGTGGCGTTTGCCTTACATGCGCTAACCTAAGACTGACCACATTTGGATCCCCTGCAACCCATATGATCCTCTGAGCCAGGAGCGATTTCTGAACTCATAGCCAGGAGTAACCCCTGAGCTTCACTGGGTGTGGCCCATAAAGTAAAAAAGAAAAAAATTCTTAGAGTGTAAGACTTCTTAGAGTGGTGATTTACACTTGGAAATTCTATCATTTTTAGAGAACATTTTTTTAGATATAGATTCTTGATTGAAAGATGTTTCCTTTCAGACTTTGTGAATGTCTTCCCATGGCCTTCTGGGAAGGCCTTGCACACTTGCCAACCTGGGACCAAGCTAAGGTTGATTTCCAGACTCCCATAAGGGTCCCCTGAGCCTGCCTGAAGGGATTTCTGAGCCCAGAGTTATGAGTAACCCCTGACTGCCGCTAAGTATAGCCCAAAAACTCAACAACAAATGAATGCAGATATAAATATTATTAACTAGTATGAATCTTTTTATATAACTAGAATTTATATAACTAAAATTAACTAGTATGACTATATATAGATATTAAATTTATTTGGAGCACAGTAAACTTTTTATTTTCAAATACTCTTTATATACATTTCTCTTTTTTATGTATATATTTACATTTGATGATGTGCAAATTTCCAAAACTTAGATATAATTTATTTTTATTTTAGACAGTTTCCTTGAATCCCTTGATTCAATATATTATTTTAAAAATATATATTTACATTCATTATTTTACATATATTATTTTACATATATATGTGTATTTATATATATATGTATTTACATATATATTATTTTAAAAATTTTACTTACTAAAGTTCAAGCATTTGACTTCCTCAAGAACATTTTTATTACATTTTTCCTTATATGGAGTCCTGTTTTGTTTTTCTGTACTTTATGTCTCATCATTTATTGTTAAAAATACATATTTTAGTAATATGGCTTCTCTAAAAATTATTTTTCTCCTTTGAATAAGAATTATATTATGTTTATATTCTTTGTTGAATAACTTTTTACACAGAGAACTAGCATAATCATGTGAATGAATGAGGGACCTGGAAAGCCTGTCTGGAGTACAGGTGGGGTGGGGTGGGATGGAGGGAGATTTGGGACATTGGTGGTGGAAATGTTGCACCGGTGAAGGGGGTGTTCTTTACATTACTGAAACCTAATCACAATCATATTTGTAATCAAGATGTTTAAATAACGGAAAAAATGTAAAAAAAATTCACTCCCTAAAGTTGGTTCTTGTATTGTTTTATAATGAAATTTCTATTACTTGGTAGCTAGCAAGCTGATAATTCAACAGATATATTTAAATGTCTTAAATTAATATGTCTCTCTGCTTCTGCTAGTGGCTCTGTGTGGATGTTGGAGAATACCATCAAAGCATGAACATCTCTTCATTAGCATGACTATTTGTACACGCTCTTGTTCACTCAAATATAAGGCCCTATCATATCAATCTATCCTAGATAAAATATACATACATCTAATTTGTATTCCATGTGTGTTTAGTTTGTTAGAATACATAAATCTAAATATTTTAAAGTCTCCAATGGACTTCTCATTATTCATATTTTGCACTTAAGAATGTTGGGTTTTGTTACTGTTCTTTCATGCTTTCGTATATGCAATGCTAAATAATTACTACTCATCATATGTAGAAAATGTCCATGCAAATCATTTCTTTACACTGAGAAAATTCTGAATCAGGGCAACTAAGCTGTGTGATATGGTATATTCATAGCATTTCTTAACACACTCCCTCAAAAATAGAAGGATCGGAAAAATAGCTTAATATACTGTAATGCCCATGCTTTGCATGAAAGCCAGATTTGATCCCAGTTAACATATGGTTAATTTAAGCACCAAGGTATTAAAGTACTTACATACTTAAGGTACCTGAGTACCTCTTAATGCAGTGTGAAAATGTAACAGGCTACAAAACAAAAATAAATCTGTGAATAAGGTTTTTATAAAATTTACAACATTCTTCTCTCCAATTAGTGGCTTCTAGATATCTAAAATATATTTTATATACACTTATAAAATTAAATATATTTTAGATATCTAAATTAAAGATATTTTTTCATGGCTACTCAAATTTAAGAGTTTGTTTGACTCTAAAATTACTATAGAATGACTAGAGAGATAACACAAAGAAGAGGTCACTTGGTTTATAGCCCGGTAATCTGGATTAGATCCCAGGACTGCAGATGATCCAATAAGCACTGACAGGAATGATCTTAGAACATTACCAGTATGGCCTCAAGAAACAAAACAAAACAAAAAGAAACATTGAGATTAAAGAAGTTTAAATGCAACAAAATTCTACATTTTCAAAATTTGCTTTTTTTCTTGAACAAATATCTCTCATATTGCTTCAATTCTCTACCTAATCTTCAGAATTCTGAGAAAGATTTTCTTAGATAATTTCTGTCAGTATTTTAATTACTTTTATGAAGGATTGAGAATTTTGGAGGTCCCTAACCCCACTCGGAATATTTTAAGATTAATTTTCATGATTTGTGTTTCTTTTTATTATTTCCATTCATTTCTCAGGCTAATATAAAGCTTGTCTCAACTTCTCTATTATACATACTGTAATTTGTTGCCAATAATCTGGAATGCAATAACCTAACATGCTATCCTAATAGATAGTGCATGTAAAATTTCACTGTTAGAAAAAGCTACATAATTTTCTTAAATTGTTAGCCTTGTAAGCATTATTTTCTAATTAAGATCATGTCTAAAAGCTTAAATATCTAGACATTAACTTAACAAAGGAGGTGGAATGCCCATTTAATGAAAATTAAATAGCACTTCTGAAAGAAATAGTAGAAGACAAAAGGAGATGAAAAGACATTCATTTTTGAAAGAGTCAACATTATAAAAATTGTAAAATGTTATAAAATTGACTATTTTACTAAAGTAATCTACAAATAGAACAAAATCCCAGGGAATTCCTAGAGAATTTTTAAATAACATAAAAAATATTCCTAACATTTGTATGAAACCACAAACTTTCGGGGCCCAGGAGATAGCATGGAGGTAAGGCGTTTGCCTTTCATGCAAAAGGTAATCGGTTCGAATCCCGGTGCCCCATATGGTCCCCCGTGCCTGCCAGGAGCAATTTCTGAGCATGGGGCCAGAAGTAACCCCTGAGCACTGCCGGGTGTGACCCAAAAACCAAAAAAAAAAAAAAGAAAAAAAAAGAAACCACAAACTTTCAGAATAGCCTAAACAATGCTGATGAAAAAAGATGGAAGCATCACATTTCCAGACTTTATTCCATACAACAAAGTCATAGTAAGAAAAAATTTATGGTACTGAACAAAGGCAGATTTTTAGATCAATGGAACAAAACTGATAGCACTATCTTTCAATATATGGGCCTCTAACTATAGCAAAGATGTTAATTACATGAAATGCAGCAAGAATAAACTTTTCAAGAGACGGTGCTAGAAAAACTGTATAGACACATACAAAAAACTCATATCTCACACAAAAAGGTTAACATAAAATTAATTTAAGATCTTGGGCAGTGGTATGGCACTTGCCTTGCACACAGCTGACCCAGTTCAATCCCCCCGGTATCCCATATGGTCCCCCGAGCCAAGAGTGATTTCTGAGTGCGTAGCCAGGAGTTACCCCTGAGCATCACTGGGTGTGGCCCCAAAACAAAACAAATGAAAACAAACAAAAAACTTATTAAAGATCTTGTTATCAAATTTATTTATATAAACTACATTGCAGAAAATAGAGTTAGGAACTTTCTTCCATCTTGACCTCAGAGGAATTCTCAATCATTCAATCTCATTGATAAAGAAAAACAAAAGCAGAAATTAATAAGTTGGTAAAGCATAAAGCTAAAAAGCTGCATGACAAAAGAAGCAGAACCTAAAATGAAAACACATGCCACTGGGAGAAAATATTTTCTCATTGTATGCCACACTGAAGTCTAATAATCAAGATACAGGAAGTACTCTCAAAGTTTCTTATTACCACATCAATGAAAATTTAAACAAGTTAATTTTCTTAAATCCCATAGATGAGTGAGACTATTCTGTGTCTATGTATCTCCCTGACTTATTTCATTAAGCATAATAGTTTGCATGTCCATTCATGTATAAGAAAATTTCATGACTTCATTTTCCTGATGGCTGCATAGTATTCCATTATGCATATATATGTATATATGTATATATATATATGTATATATGTATATATATTATATATATACCACAATTTCTTTAGTCTCATATGTTATTGGATATCTGGGTTGTTTACAGATTCAAAAGAGGTGAGAATATGTGAAAAGACTCACTTCCTCAAATACTCAAATATAATATAAATATAGCTTACAGATATGTGAATAAATGTTCATTATCACTGATTAAAAGCAAAATCCATATCAAAACAATAATATAGGTGCTGGTGCCATAGCTCAAATGGCAAGGTGTCTGCCTTGATGGCACTAGCCTAGGAATGACCCTAGTTCAATCCCCCAGGGTCCCATCTGGTTCCCCAAGCCAGGAACGATTTCTGAGCGCATAGCTAGGAGTAAACCGTGAGTGTCACCAGATGTGGCCCAAAAACCAAAAAAAATAAAAGCAAAAAACCCCAATAAGATATTGCTTTATACCAACTAGAATAATCTGTATCAAAAATGTGGAAATTGAGATTTTATAAAGAGATTATATAGGGTTTAAGTTGATTTTCTTTGTGTACAGCTGACCTTGATCCAGTCCCAACCAGATATGATTCACCAAAAACTGCCAGGAGTGATCCTTGAGTAGAATCAAGTTTAACTCCTGAATTTCATTGGGATGGCACATCCCCCCAAAGAAAACCCAGTAAGTCAAGAAACAAAAAGTATAATATCATGTAGAGAAACTATATATACATATATGTATATGCATGTATATATATTTATATATATTTAGTATATATATATATTTAGTAGCATATTGCACAGCTCTGAGCATAGGTGAAATCTTGCAGTTGACTGCAGTCTGGATTGATTTGGAGGAAGCTATGCTGAGTGAAGTGAATTATAACGAGAAAGACAAATAGCCAATGATGTGACTCACATACTGAGTATAAAGAAATTAAGTACAGATTCAGACAATTTCCAGTGGAAACAAACCTTAGATATGGTTAAATACAATAAAATTGTATTTCAATTTTAATACAAAAATTTGGTTATAATAGTCAACAAATGTATTTAGAAACTATAAAAATTGATCAATTAAAAAATAGATGCTTGAAAAGTTGTTTGGTCTTAGGGTCCACACCAGTAGTCAATTTAAAAATAAAGAAAGGGAAACCAAAGAGATAGATGGGGCTTAAGTGCTTGGTGCTTGCCTTGCTCATGCCTGACCCCAGTTCAATCCCCAGCACCATGTTTGGTCCCCTGAGGTTAATAATCACTCAGCTCAGAGCCAAAAGTAATCCTTTGAATCTTAATAGGTGTGGTCCCTGTCTCATCCAAAAAATAGACAGACCCAACTGATGATGGAACTGTCAACTGGTCCAGTTTTTCTGGAAAAAAATATGAACATTATTAAAAACACTAGAAATTAAGCTTCCATTTGACTCAGTTGTTTTTTTTTAAGAAATCAATTCTGAGGTTGAAAGTGGTGAAATATTAAATTCAATATGCTGCAACAATATTTGAAACTATTAAAATATTGATTATATAAATTCAAGCCAGATTTGGAGTGGATTTTTCTGAGACATCTTACAACAGATAGTGGATAAAATACAATTAGAGTATAAAACATTACTAAATAGACAAATTTGCCAAATGTGTTAAATATAAGGCATGTAAACACTATATTTATTCATTATATCCACCACTATTTTGTGAAAAATACATTTGATTTTATGATAACTTATTCAAATAGTAGTGTCAATTATAATATCATTTACTCTTATGAATTTCTTTTCAGCTAGTCCTGCTCATTGTTTGTTTTTTTTTTCAGAACAGAAGCTGAATATTTAAAATTGTCTTACACAGTGGTTCAGAATTTGATCAGTGGTAAAATACTTACTGTTATTTTTTTACAGCTTCCATTCAAGACAGAAATTAGCATTATAAGAACTTCTCTCAATATATTAAAAATCTCATAGTGTAGGATTCTCTAAAGGTTTGATAATTATCTTAATGAAACCAATATAATACTAAATAGAAAATGTATTTGAGAAGTTTTATTATTTGGTTTTGGGATCATCCCAGTGATGTTCATGACTTACTCCTAGCTCTGTGCTCAAAAATCATTCATGACCATGCTAAAGGGAACATATGCAGGGCTAGAAATAGAACCAAGGTTATCAAGGTCTTTCCCATCCTTGGGAAATTATTCTATAATAATGTAGTTACTATGAAAAGTATTATTCCTTGTTTGGAGGTAATGTGATTCCATATATATATATATATCATTATATCAAAAATTAAAAAAGATAAAATAGGTAAGATACCTATTTCCACACAAATTTCCAGTGTTTACACTCAGCAGTGATTTTCTTTTTATTTTCCTGTTTGTTTGGTTTTTTATTTTTTGACTTTGATGCAAGTAGCAGAAACCTCCTTATATTTCAAAGTTAATTTAACTGTACAATTCAAAATTTTCTACCTAACTTCCCAGTGTAAGTGATTAATCTGCCACATAATGACATGCTAAATGGCAAATATTGAAAAAATGGAGTTTAATAGAATTCTGTAAATGCCTTTGAAGTGATGAATATGCTCAATTAGAATCATGTGCTCATGGAGCACTATCAGCAGTTGGCAGTACCTATCTGTGTGAAAAGACATTTTCAAAGATGATGTATGTTAAATCTCATTAGGGTCAGCATTAACATATGAGCATTTGCCATCAATTTTGTAATTGAATACTAACTTTGAATGCCAAATAAGAAAATTCCTTTTACAAATCTTTTCTTCGTATTTGCAAATATGCAAAAAATTAAATCTATTATGTGTTTTCTATAAAGAATTGTGAAATTTGCTTTCTCATTTATCTACATGATCTGGCTAAGTTTCTAAATTTACTATTTGTCATCAGATATGCACACAAATGTACACACACCCAATAGTGTTCTAGATTATTTTAAACAGTATCACATCAGATGCCTGAAAATAAAGATTAATTTTAGGATGATCTGGAAAAGGATTTAGTTATGAATCTAACCTATTTCTAAAGATTTTTATTAAATATAAAAATGCTGAAAAACTTGGAAAATAGGGGCAGGACAAATATAAGGTCCTGTACATATTTTTCACGTGTTTAACTTTGATGTATGTCCCAGCATCATATTACCACTGAGTGATTACCATTGAGTGATTTCTGAGCACAGAACCAGAAATAATCCCTGAGTATCACTAGATGTAGCCAAAACAAACAAAAATGTGGTAAAGAGTGAAATAAAACTAAAATTAAGTCATTTAAAATTTAGTGTTAGGCTGTTACCCTAAAATCTTGACTGAAAAAAATTTGGTTTGTTTGAATCAAAAGAGGCTGTGTGATCTCACAGAGAGCTCAAATATTGGAATGCGTTTTCATAGATATTTGATATTTCACTAATATCAAGTAAAATTATTTCTTACAAAATACTCAAGAAAATGCTCACTTGGAAGGCAAATATTATTATATTTTTCTGACTATAAATGTCAATTTATTCTGCACTATAAAAGTAAAAGATCTTTAGCTGAAAACCTGGAACCATTTTGGGATCTTTCATTTGGACTACAATAGCAATCAAAAAGGAACCATGAATTTATTCATTCAAGTCTCTCTATGACAATTAGTAGGCCATGAGATGTTTATGTTTCTTCTATATGCCATAGAAATAAAGATCCAAGTACAAATATTTATCACCATGCATTCATAGTTAATAAAATAGAATTATTTAAAGTTAGATAAGATTTTATTTTCCAAATATGTGAAGGTGTGTGTGTGTGTGTGTGTGTGTGTGTGTGTGTGTGTGTGTGTGTGTGTGTATTGATGGTGATGAAGGAGTGAGTGTTGGTTGTTCAACACCTGCAGGTGCTCAGGGATTACTCCTAGTTATGTGCCCAGGTTCACTCTTGGTGGTATTTGGGCCCCATATGTGATGCTGTGCTCAAAATGATATTCGCTGCATTCCAGACAAGAAGCTTATCAATTATACTATAGCTCTGACCTTGATTTAAATCTTTATATTAAAGTTCCCAGTTTTTCAACAGTATATCTTTATTTCTCTTATTTCTCACTACTCTATAAATCACTGGCCTTTCCTTTATCTAAAAGATTACTGATATAATATATATAATATACATATTATATATGTGTATATAATACTGAAAAGACAATAAATTACTTCCAAAACTTTTTTCTGACATTCAGGAACGAGGGATAGTAGGTGAGGCATCAGTATATGTTCTTGATGCAACAAGTCTCAGCATTAAGAAAGTCATATATGAATATCATCTATCAAGTCACACACAGCAAGTGTCAAGGTTTTGATTGCTGCAGAAAATTTCAAATTAGAGATAAACAAAATTGCATGTATCTTCTTTCCTTTTTGTTTCTCTTAGTCTTTAAAGGTCTAAATAAGAGTGTTTACAATCTTGTTTTAGAAAGGCCAACTCATCCCATGACTACTTCTATATCTCACTCCAAAACCCTAGTCTCTTGATTTTCAAGCCTAATAACAGCCCAACTTAAATCACCACTTTTTGTTTAAAAAAATCTAATCAAAACCATTTTCTTCCTACCAGAGCCCTTTAATCCTAACTTCACCTTTAATCAAGGAATGGCACTTCAAAAAAATAACCATCATGAACATAGGGCAGAAGGAGGGTTCCATGTCTGAATGAGTGATCCCAAATGGTCACTGGTGCTAAGTAAAATGTTATAATACTCAGGATGCCTTTATTCAACAGACTTCAGTCCAGTGATAGTTTCCAGATGTAAGGAAAATTTCAAAGTCTGTGGCCCCTAACACATCATTAAGTCTTTCCAATGCTTCCAAAAATCTGTAATCACCAACCTACTAGTAATCTGTCTCTGTTTCAACATTGAGCAACAGAGATTTTTAAAGAAACTAAGGAAAATGTGAATAAGAAGGCTTCACAAGTGATTTCCTATTTCCAGAAAATAAAATGGTATTTTGTAACCTAGAATAGTTTTTGTTACCTGTACACTATCTGTAATCTCCCCCTCTCACATAGAAACACATACACAAAATATATGCATTTTTAATACCTGTAACAATTTGATGGATAGTACATTTTTTCTGACCTAGATTCTTGGTGTGTGTGTATGGAAAGTGACATTATTATTAGCAATTCCATGGAGCAACCTTATCACGACAGTGCATAAAGAAAGTGTTTGTGAAGTGCTAATCAACGACTCAGGCTCTATCTCAGAAAAGCATGTAAAGCATTTCAATACAATAATAAAATATCTAATATCCAGATATTTCTGACCTTAATAGCCCTCAAAGTATGTGAAAAGTTAAACTGTTGGCCCAAATTTTGTATTTTCTTTGGTTGTGTTCTAGGATCAAAAATATCAAAGTAACTGATTTGAATAGTTCATTTTTAATCTATTTAACACAAACTGTTGTCTCAGGCTGCTAAGAAAAAGAAGATATTTTTCATTTAGGTTGGTCTGAATATTTGGTCTTATGTTTACCATGTCTCTTATGTGAAATCACCAATAAGGTGAGTAACAGCACCTGAAAGTCTGAACTCATGCTGAATGAATTGTCCAAGAAAATTGTTTCCCATACACGTGGCTTTTGCTCTAAAACCTAGGCTCTCCTGCCAGGGGCAAAACTCTAACCTTTATTGAAGTACTGAAACTCTAGGTCATGCCTCATTTGTCTTCACATTGTAGGAAATCCCAAATGCAATATCTATAAAATATAAAGAGATTTAACTAAGGGACTGTCCTGGGGAAAAGGTAAGAAAGAATGAAATTGTTTTATCTTTTTCTTTGATCTTCCATCTGGTAACAATTTAAGTGTTGGGATGCCTACATATATATCTTTACAGAAAATACTTTGCAGATAATCTAAGTTTAAACTCATCAGGAAAAGGCAAAGTTAGTATAGTTATGCTCTACTGTAAGCTCGACTTTGAATTATCTAATGGAAACACACTCATATTCTTTCCTTCACCTCCGCTGGGGTCATTCTGACCTCAGGTCTAACTTCTAAGCAAAGAGGTAAAAACTGTCTTTGTGGGGATTTTAAATTATAAGAATTGAAAACAGAACACATGGATTTGATAGAATCCATCTGTAAAGCAACATCTAAAGGCAAAGAGAAAAATTCTAATCACAGTTGAATTGGTCTAGTTTAAAATACAATTTGCATCCTTCTATATAGATTGAAATAAGATTTCATTGAATACAAAGACATGCTTAATTTTAATATATATCTTCCTTCAAAATATAATTATAAGAATCACACCTACAATCTTTACTAGCAAAGCTTGTGATACCTCAATGACTTTGTATATGCAAATACTTTGAGAAGTGAGCGGAAAGAGTTTAGAAGACAGATTTCACTGATCCTACAAATCACAAAGTGCCCAAAGATTTAAGATTCAACTGTAATTTCAATGAACTTAAACCAATCTTGGATACAGAGATATTGGAAATTTACTGGGCACATGGTGAAAAGTTTTGTTAGGCCTAGTCTTTCCACAGTTTTATTCTTTTTTTCCCCCTTCATTCTCCTCTTCTAGAAACTTTTCCTTATTCTGGCAGTAAAATGACCAGTTTTCAGTACCAATAAACTCAAATCCTAAGGAATCCAGGAAGCCAGGAATCTTGTCATCTTTCTTAGTACTCTTCCTTCTTGAGTTTTTCTAACTGGAAACAAGAGAGCATGCATGTTGGAGAAAATCAGTCTATTGTCAACTTCTATCATATCTCATCAGATTTCATAGAAATTTCCCCCAAGTTTATTTTATCAAGTAAGTTTATATTGAAAGAAGGGGGGAGAGAGAAAAGAGGCCCATTGAGGCTTCATTCTAAGGCTGTGCAGATCCTGGACAATCTTCCCACCTTACCAAACAACACAAGCAAGAATGCTCTGCCTACTCAGTTAGGAACATAACTTATTTTAAGTGGGACTTAAAATTTGAAGCTAGTTTTTATCTGCCTGGTGCAAGATTTCTTTTCCCATCATGATATGTCTTAAAGATCAAATATTGTTGAAATGGATGATAAATAGTCCTGTGTAGTCAGCTAAAACAATCCTAGGTAAATAAAATGAGAATTTTTATCTCCATTTAGAACTATACTTCAAGCTAAAAATAAGATGAAGTTATTTTGCCAATTTCAAAATATACAATAAAGCTGTAGTTATAACAATACTGGAATATGGGCAGACTACTACCCAGTAGTTAAGAATTGAGAGTTGAGAAAAAAGACCCTCACATATATGGATAATTAATCTTTTATATGGGACAATAAATAAATAAACCAAAAAAAAACAGAGAAAGTAAAAACTCTTTATCAAATGGGAAAATTGATAGGTCACATGCAAAATTCAATTCAGACCTCTTTCTAACACTATGCACATGAGTCAAATCTATAATGGGTTAAATCTCAATATCAAAACTTAATCAGAAAATTCCTGACATTGAAACAAGAGTGTTTTCAATATTTTCAATATTTCAATACCATTTTCCAGAAAATGAAAACATAATTAAGTAAATGTTACAATTCAAAACTAAACTTTTGCACCAGTAATGAAAAGATAAGCAGAATAAAAATACACCCCATAGACTAGGAGAAAGTATTTGCCTATGACTCAATTGATAAAATGCTGATATTCATGTTACACTGTAGAACCATACAAAAAATTATTAAATATTGGAGGGTACAGATGAGCAAAAATTTCCTCAGATAAATACAATTGGCTAAAATGCATTAGAAAAATAATGTTCTGGGTATATTCTGGTGGGTGTGCTCTTCATGGAGCCAGAGTTCTATAGTGGGTTGGGCATTTGCCTTGCAAGCAGTTGACCTTGTTGTTATCCTTAGTGTTGGTTTATTGGTCTTACCCTAACCAATATACATATTTCATCCTAGGGTGGTAGAGGAATACAAAGTAGGGAACAATCCAATATCCCTTCACCAGATCACACCCTACGGTGAAATATGAAAATGTAGCCTGGATTTGAACTTTACACTGTAACAAGAAACCAAACAGGAATTCTGCCAAGGAATGATGAGATGTTTGTTTTTGTTTTTGTTTTGTTTTGTTTTCATTTCTTCTCAGGTGGATTTCACTTTTCTGGATTTTTAAGCTTGCAGTTCTTTGGTTCAATGTGATGTTGTTTTCTTAGGCTTTGGTTGAAGAACCCTGACTTCTCTTCATGCTAATTACATTAGTGATAGCTTTTCTTCTTTTTTTCATTTTGTATGTATCATGGGAATCAAAAGATTTGGACTGAATTCTCTAGTGAGAATCAAAATATTCATGCTGAATTCCCTAGCCTTGCACTAAAATATGCTGAGGCATGGGATGATTATTCTAACCTTGCTTTAAAAGTTTCTGAAGTAACTATTTTCTAGTAATTCTGAAAGGCCAGTGAACTCAAATATTAGGAAGCATTCCCAGTTGTGACATGAAAGCAAGCCAGAAGTCCTGAGATAGGTGTTCTGCAGCTCCCTATTGCTAGGACATAAAAGCCTCAAGTGGTTTCTCTTAGGGATATTGACTTACTAAGTGAATCTAATTATATTAAAATGGACTAGTCAGATGGTGGGTTTGTAGGAGTCTCACCCACTCACCCTCCTCCTTAGGCTTTTAGAGAGTGTGAAACAAACTCGACTCCCCCACAAAGGATAATTCTTAGGGAAATTAGTAATGACTCAGTATCAAAAAAATTCTCCCCATCAGGAAATTAATCAAATGTCAAACTATGAATGTTTGAATATAAATTACCACAGTAATTTTAAGAAAGTGTACTCAGAGTATGGTCCTCTTTCTTCATTTTGTATTGAATACATTGGTACCTGGGGTGATGGTGAGTGTTGGAACCAACAGGACTTTAACACTGTAGCAAAGACCTGTTTGAGTACTTCTCAATATTTACAATGAAAGATGTGGTATGATGAGAATTCTAAAAGTAAAATTAATAGTCTACTTAATCTGGAAGGGGAATTGCAGGAGTCATATTATCTTATATTAGGGAGGACCACTAAATCAATACTAAGCACCCCATACAATACCCATACACTGAAAGAAGTGATCTCTGAGAACAGATCCAGTAATGAGTCTAGAGGTGCCTTCAGCCAAAAACATAATCAAACAAAATGATCAGCATCATTTATCTTCAGAGAAATGTAAATCAAAACAACAAGGTATTGTCTCACATAAGAAAGGCTGGCACACATCTCAAAGATCAAAAACAACCAGTGTGGTTGTGTAGTTAATGGGAAAACTCATTCGTTGTTCTTGGAAATGTTGAATGGTAGTCCCTTTTGGAAAAACAATATGACTACTTCTCAAGAAACAAAAATTTGAGCTTACATATCAACCGGCAATTCTACCTTTTGGCATATACCCTAAAGCCCAAAATCACTATTTAAAAAAGCCATTTACACTCCTATGTTGATTCTATCCCAATTCACAATAGCCAAAATTTCAATTATTCAAGAATATATAATTTTAATATATATATATATACACACATACCCTATGGTACATATATACAATGCACTACTACTATGTTATAAGAAAAGATCATATCGAATAATTTGTTCTATGGGCTTGGATTCGGAGAATAACACGATGACTGAAGTTAGATTGAGAGGAACAGCAGACACAAATATCTCTAATATGTGGAATAAAAAAACCTATTAGTAGAATAATAAAAACCCAAGGACATCAGAAACTGAGAAGTGGTCTTCAGAAGAGAGCTTACCACAATAGATGGATGGGGAAAATTAGAATGGTGTGATGGATGTCATTGAGCCAATGAAGAAGTCAAATGGACACTCTGATAGTAGGTGCAGTGTTGAAATATGTTATGCACTTAACACTATCATTAACCGTACTGTAAATCACAGTGCTACAATAATGTTTTTAATAAGGCCAAAGTAATAGTACAGTGGGTAGGGCCCTGGCCTTACAGCTGGTCAATTCAGAGTCAGTCCCCTGTACTATATATAGTCCATGTGACCAAAAGGAATAACTCCATGACTAGGAGTTAACTTTGAGGACTGCTTGGTACAGCCCTATAATTACAAAGTACATACAAATCCTGTTATCCCCAAGCCTTTATAAGAGAATAATGATTCCTCATACCAGTTACTCAGACGTAATGAAAAAGTACATGAATAAACCAGTATGAATCCAGTAAGAAATTACAAATTATCTTGAGAGTTTAGTAATTGTTACTAGTCAGATTTTCAAACACACACAAAAAATGGTAGATTCTTTTTAAATGTCCTCCTAGGTACTGCAAACAGTAGGAGGATCTTATCCACTGGCAGATCATCATCAAGAAGAATCCAAATCAAATCTGGAGGAAATAACAACATTCAACCTTCCTGGAAATGATGCTACTGATCTGGCACTTCTTAATAGATATTTTCTCACATGTTTCATCTTCCTCTTGTCAGGTGCCACCTTTGGAAATCAAAGGCAATTTATTATAAGGGTGAAGACTCACATAATAAGTTTTGATGAGTATGGAAAAGAAGTTTTATTCAGACTGGTTCCAGGAAGCAGAGAAGGGAAAAAATGTCCTTCTTTAACTGAGGCATATTCAAGCATTTGTTCACAAGACAGTAACTTCTTGTTAACAGAAAATTAATCCTAGGAAAGGCAGCTGTGAGCAAGAATAGAGCTGGAGGGGCCGGAGAAATAGCATGGAGGTAGCACATTTGCCTTGCATGCAGAAGGATGATGGTTCAAATCCATATGGTCCTTCCAGGATCAATTTCTGAGTGTAGAACCAGGAGTAAACCCTGATCACTGCCGGGTGTGACCCCCCCCACCCCCCAAAAAAAAAGAAAAAAGAAGAATAGAGCTGGAGACTTCATTTGCATTGTCTCTGAGTGCACTAGCTATGTAGTTGAAAATGCTCCATTCAGCCCAAGTACATGTGTCATTTTCAAAGGTGGAGGGAGGTCAGAGTCCTTACTCAGAGGATTCTTGTCTTCTCCAAGGCAGAAGGAAAAAATGTTTTTTGAGCAATGAGAAAACTGTCTTATAGCCAGTAATCCTACTTTACTTTTCTCTCAGATGTCCTATTGTAGGGCTCCTCGGACCTTTTACCCTACCTAACAGAAAACATTCTCACTTTAGTGGTTTCTACCTGTGGTCAGGATATGAATTATAGTTTTTTTTCCTTGGAGATCAGGATACTGCTCTATGACTCTCTTTTTCTCCAATAGCAACAAGTATTATGTTCAAGTCTGAGTGTCCAAGTTCTAAGTCTGTTATTGCTGCACATTTCTGTAGATGATTTATTAGTCTCTTTAGAAAACTATATATCTGCAAAGATCATGTCATTTTCAAGGCATATAGCATAAGGAAGCTTTCGTTAAAAGATGGTGAACTAAACTGCACTGGGTTTTGCTTTGGCAAAGACACCAGATGGATGTCTTTATGATGAAGTGGGTCGACTCCAGCTTTTTCTCTTACATGTTTCTCCAACAGGTGTTTCCTCTAAGGTGTATCTGTTTTCCATAACATAAGAATGAAGAAAGATGTTGTCTGACAGCTTGTGTACATAGATCATACTTTTATTATGATAGAACATTGTATAGTGATTGATTTGCTATTCAAAGGGCAGTTAAAATGTACTTGGAAGAAAATCAACTTCCGTTTGTGAAAGTGATTTAATTACCAGACCAAGAACTTTTCATTCATTTTTTGAAGGAGGAAAAGAAGTAGAAGCAAAGGAAATAATAAAAAGCCAAAGTGAACAGGAGAAAAGCTATAGTAATAGTTATAAACTTGTATGCCAAGGGCACAGAGCAATAAACTAACTTTGTGAAAGTAATTTAAGAGCAATGTATCAACAGCTGAGAGAAAGTATCTAGGAAACATGGAGAAGTTCTAGTGCATGGAGAAGAAAGAAGCTTCTATTAATATGTAATTTATTCAATTCTCCAAATACTATCATAGATCAAAACCAGTTTGTCTTAAGTTTCTTTCCCTCAGACATGTATTTTAACAAGATTGGCATTAAAGACATCACCATAGTCCAGACTAATAATCTTCAAGGAATCCTGTATAGGGTTCTTAGAATTCTATAATATGACATGTGATTTATACTTAAACTATAAAAGTCATGCTTCTTTCAGTGATCAAGGTAGCTCATTTGGGTCATACTGACTTTGCAACTGACCTTATGATACCTTTTGACTAAGTAAGATAGTCACTCTACAGATAAATTTGAGGTGGAGATATATCACCTAAATTGGCTATTATCACTAGAAATTGACTTCTCTAATGTTATAAAAACCTTATAAGGAAAATGACTCCTCCCAGTCCATCTTATCTGTCTGGATCTTTTCTTCACATTACTTCAGTTCTGACACTGCAGTCTAAGTTCAAGTAAGTAATTTGAAATACCATGCCTACGTTGCCCATATATTTAATGATATTTCAAAGAACTTAAACTTAGACTGCAGTGTCAGAACTAAAGTACTGGGAAGAAAAATCCAGACAGATAAGATAGATCGGTGTCCTTTTTTATAACTGAAACCCAACTACAAACATGTTTGTGATCATGATACTTGAATAAAAATACTAATTTAAAAAAAAATTAACCCAGTTAAAGATAACAGAATTGGGGGTCAGGCCTGTAACACAGCAGATAGGGCATTTACCTGAGTTCACTCTCAGCATCCCTTCTGGTCTCCCAATGCTGTCAGGAGTAACACCCGAGGGCTGCCAGGAATGGCCCCAAAACAAACAAATAAAAAAAGAGGGCTAGAGTGGTATCACAATAGTAAGGCATTTGCTTTGCAACATGGATGACCCAAGACAGATCTGAGTTCAATCCCCGTCATCCCACATAGTTCCCCAAGCCAGAAGCCATTTCTGTGCACAACCAGGAGTAACTCCTGAGCGCCGCTGCTGGGTGCCCCCACCCAAATAACAAAAAAGAAAGTAATCAGAAAGCAGAATTGTTTGTAATTGCATTGGAGGTGTTGAGTAAGAAGCCATTTCTTTCACAGGGAAAACTTCTAAACCTTCAACACTAGGACAGCAACAGATTGCATTTCTTCTAGGAATAAAATTCCTCAAAAAATAGTCTGTCTTGAGGCTGGAGAGATAGCATGGAGGTAGGGTGTTTGCCTTGCATGCAGAAGGACAATGGTTCAAATCCCAACATCCAATATGGTCCCCCTTGCCACGCAAGCATAAACTTTCAGGGGAGCTCAGTCCACCAGATGTATCCTCAGATTTTCCTGGTGTGAAGAGTTGAAATAACCCCCACAGAGTTCCTCAAAAGGCCCATTGTGGACGCCTTTTCCTTTGTGTGGATAGTTGAGGAATTCCCGAAGAGAAAAATTTATGCTTGGTGCTGCATTTTCTGTCATGTCTTGGCTAGCTCTCCTTTGTAAAATCTCAAGCAAAATTATGAGCTATCAAATAATTTGGCTCAGAAATTCCAGCACCAAAGATTACTAAGAGAACCCTTTTTCTGGATAATTAGCACCAAAAAGCAAATACAATATTTTTTCTCATTTTCAAAGATGTCCTTGCAGCTGCATTTTCTGGTAATCAAGGGTATAACCAGAATGCAGATCCTGGGCTATTGACTCTCCTTTTAAAAAAAAGGGAACCACATTTTAGGACATTTGGCTCCTTCCTTTACTTGACCTCTGAAACAATAGAGCCAAGCTCAGCGAAGACTATGTTCCTAAATATTTTCTACTTCCTCCTGATTTTGCATTTGAAGTAAGTTTGCAAAGTAGGCTGCCTTAAGTTGTAGCCTTCTCTTTTGTAACTAAGATTCCTTATGGCCCACACCCATAGCTTAAACATTGTCACTGTTGAACTTTTCTTTGTGATTGTAATGATTCTTCTCTATACCTATGGCTAGCTTTACCCCTATAAATCCCCCTGCTTAAAAAATTAAACTTATTACACACTTGTCAGACGTGAGTCCTCATACTTCGTGTGTGGTAATCATTTTTTCCACTGTCCCTGAAGTCGATTCATTGAAATCCAACTGGTGCTGCAAGACAGAAGCGGCTTGCAGCAACCCCAAGCCTGCCAGGAGCGATTTCTGAGCATAGAGCCAGGAGGAACCCCTGAGTGCTGCCAGGTGTGACCCCCCCCCAAAAAAAATAAAATATAATATAAATAAAAAGAAGTCTGAGTTTTGTATTTTCTACAGGGCAAAGTGTCTCTCCTTCTGAACTTCTGGATGTTATATAGTTTATAAACTCTCAAATTTATAGTGTTATACAGTATTTTTAACAGATAATATGCATTTTAAATGAACTGAAATAAGTATATACATACATAAATAAGTAAATTCTATGGATAGATATGTATGTGAACTACTGTATTAGGTAGTTTAAAGGACCTATTTTTTGCAAGACTTGTCATAACTTAATTTTCCAAAGTGCAAAGTAAATTGCACTATAGGAATCTCAAACAAAGGGATTTTTTTCCCACAAACTCTATGTAATTACAGAAATAATTTCCTTAGTTTTTAGTAGTCCACACAATATGCTTTGAAGCATGTTGTATATAGGTTTTCGTAGGACAGGTTTATGCTAGAATGCTAACTCTAGTATAGGTTGAGCAGGACAAAGATATAGAAAATACATATGTATTTAGGCTGCTCATCTTTACTTGCTATAAGTTATAAGAGGGCAGAAAGTCAAATTTCTCTATGTCAGTTATCACCTTTCACATGACAGTGGCAAAATTGAGTCATGTAGACCAATCTCATTGTGCTTATACAAATAAATGAAAGAAGAATTGGGAGACTGAACGCTACTTACCTCCAGGACAGCATTATGCTTACATATCAGCTTCACAAATTGCACTCTATTTGACTTTATTTGAAAAATTAATGAATTATTTTAAAAGTCTCTACCAAAGACAGAAATATTCATTCAAATTTTAGGTCTTTTTTCTCCACCCCCTTTAAGTTTGCAGACACTCTGTGACTAGAAATGTGAGGATAATACTACTACTGTAGCAGTGTATAAGCATGCACATGTGACATGTGTGCTTTTACTATGGATTTCATGTGCTAAGACAGGAATGATAATGATTGTGAACATGACTAATAGTAAAATAAGTGAATCAAGTTAAGTAGCACATTAGAAGGTGATATATGGTATAGAGAAACTTTTGGTCCTTTATTTGAATCTAGATCACAAAGCACCCTAGTGTATGTTGGTACAAAAAAGATATTTTCACTATTTTAAATGGAGTGCTCAGGTCAGCCTTCTCAAGTCAATTGTTTGTATATTGACTTGATCAAATAGCCTCTGTAGCTATATAATAGAGACAATTTTAGCAGGGCAAACTGTGTTGAAAGACAGAGGCAGGGATATGGAGAACATAGATATGCACCTGTGATGTTTGAACAAAATAGCATGCTATAGAGAAGTATGTGAGAGTGGTAAGATTGGTTTAAGAATACAATGAGGTCATTGCATAAACTTTAATATTTTCCCACCAGAGTTACAATACTATTAGTGACAGATTTTAATGCACACCTTTGTAACATGATCTCATCTATCAGTGCCCCCCCCCCAACCTCAGCCCACCTCTTACTTTCCCAGTCTCCACCTCACTATAGTAAGTTCAGTTCTGTAGAAGATTTATCAGGGTGGCTCAGCCTGAATTTGACATCTAGACTTTAATTCATGAGAGCCCTTAATGTTCTTGGAGTAACTCCCCCCCTCCCCCATCACCACCATTTAGGCATTTTGAGACTCAAGAGAATAGCATGCTTGATATCACTGGTATGTTTCACTGATGCTCTCCTTTGAAGAGTGTAATTCTGGTAGGTGATCTTGGACCAAATTTTAACTAAAACAGGCTACTTTGGGGGCAAAGGGCATACTTCCACTAGTCATAAGCAGCTTCTCTTTCTCTTAAAGCACATGTTCTGAAATAAAAGCATATACCTAGCCAGCTAAATGAGTGTATGCACAGAGACATATAGCATTTCATAAAATCTATATATGAATAATATGCTGAACAAACCAATTTGATCAGGTTCTTCAACTATGTTTCTCCCCCCTCTGATAACTATTCATTTAGATGACCCATTTATTCCAAATTATTTTCTCCTAAAATTTGCTGTTTTGCTAATAAGTCTAATTAACTTACACTCACTAGGAAAATGTACTGTTTGCAAAGACTATGCAAACTTTCCTTTATAAAAGCAAATTCTTCTAATTTGTTGGTTTCAAAGTCTGTATTTTATATGGGTTTTCTTCCCTTAAAGCTGACAGTGCTTTTATTTAGCACATTAGAAAGGAATATATCTACTAGAGATTATTCACTCCCAAACAACATAGTGAATTATTGTATGTATTAGAATTATATTGAGCTCAGTCTTCTCAAGGAAGCTAACTCAGTTAAATGAAGTACAATCAGCTAAGATATAAAAATACCTGTCTCTAATCTAAACACTGACACCTGATTTTAAGATTCCCATCAATTCTCATTTTCCAGAGTTAGAAATGCTATTAGTATCTTAGTGGTTTGTTTACCTTGCAAGCAGCAGTTGGCAAACTTCACTAATAAAAATAAACATGCATTGTATGAATAACTTCAACTGTGACAAGTTGACAATGATGTTCTTATCTTGTATTCCAAAAGGACTTTAGTTCATATTTTTTTCTTTTAAATATGTGCACACACATGTATACCTTCGAGTACATGCACAAACACATTTTGTAACTCAGTGTAACTAAGTTTCAACTTCTGTAAAAACACCAATCAAAACACAAAATTTCATATTTTTTTGTTTTTGTTTTTTGAGGCCACACCCAGTGATGCTCATAGGTTACTCCTGGCTATTTGTTCAGAAATAACTCCTGGCTTGGGAGACTATATGAGACGCCAGGGAATCAAACCGCAGTTCTCCTAGGCTAGCGCCAGCAAGGCAGATGCCTTACTGCTCCATGCCACCATTCTGGCTCCCAAATTTTCTTATCTTTTATATGAAATAGAAGATTATTGAGTTTTCTGAAACTTGCCAGTTTTGTAGTCATATCATTTTAAACTGAGCAAAATAAACATCCATTTAGCAGAAAGCTAAACATATGTTCAGTGGGAAGAAAATCTTCAGAAAAGTTTGAAAATTGGTTGCAGACAGAGTCATCTAAAAGATAATAAGTCATCTATAAAACATTGTATTACATGCTGGGAACAGAAGTAGAGGGAGGACAACACTGGTGGTGGGAATGCCCCTCATTCATTGCCACTATGTACCATAAATAATTCTGTGAAAGATTTGTAATGTACTTTGGTCACAATAAAAATTTATTTAAAATGGTATTAAAGATGTTTCTATTAATTATGATTAAAAATTAAGTACACATAATAACATTTTATTATGTTATCTTGCTTATAATACTTGATTCTATAGTATCAACTTGGAATATAGTTTGGAATAACAACTGTGTCTTTTAGTATATTTAGAGGAACTTCTAGTTTTATAAATTCTATGGGTTTTGAAACTTCTTACTAGTGAGAAGAAATATCTAAAACAAAAACCCGAGGAAGACTTTGGATTTCACTTAGTGTACAAAAGAGTCAACTGAATGTAGTCAATATAAGTGTCTTAAATCCTGTAGAGTATCCTCTTCCTGATACCACTCTCAAACTCACATTCTTTCTCACTTTGGAAATAGCTGTGTGCTATCATTTCTTCAATAAATTGCCTCTCTAGCTAGGTCCATTCACACATTTTCCTACATATCTTGTCTCTAATTGTTTAGTACTACTCATAACAGAATTTGCTGCATTTCAGGTGTATTGAATTAAATATCATTAAAGGCTTCATTGCTCAAGTTAGAAGTCATCAGATTAGAGACAATTCTGATAAATTTGGTTAAAAGTAATATCATCCTCTGGGAAAGCTTTCCAGACAATTAGCTTAATTTTTTCCTATCCAGTGAAATAACTTTGGAATGAAAGAATTTCCCAGAAATTGCTTATTTGAGAATATCCAATTATTGAGATATTAAATGTTCCATATTTATTCTGTTAAATGTCATCCATTGCAGTTTCACAGAAGTTTGTCTCTTAGAAGAATGCCATGTCTTTTTAAAATTTTCTGACTCTTTACATGCTCAAGATAGTATATTTATACTCAGGAGGGAAGTGGTTTTAAACACATTTGATAATGTTTTATAGTTTGGAAATGGTTTAGTTCTTCCGCTAAAACAACTAAAAATTCAGTAAGATTCAGATTTGATCAATTACTGAATAGAACCAGATAAATAGCCAGCTCAAAGACATAAGTACATGCCTTACATCAGAGAGTACTAGATTTTATTCCTGGTAGAATATGGTCCCCTGAACAACACCAGGAGTGACTCCAAAGCATAGACCCACCCACGAGTGATCCTTGGACATTGTCAGGCACATTCCCCTTCAAAACAAATAAAACACCAACGTTACTGAACAACTAGTGAGTTCAGTACTGCAGAGACCTAAGGCTGCCAGGGCTACATGCTACATGCTGCAGAGGCCCAAGGCTGTTAGTGTCCAGTACTGCAAGGCACTTTGTGGCCCATGGAGCCTGGCTGCTGGGTGGGACCACCTCATGCTCGGTACAGAGAGAGAAGAGAGGAGAAAAACTAAGAAAACTTTTTATACCTCCTGGAGTTTGAGGTTTGTCACCTCTGCCCATGGGTTTCAGAGAGGGAGAGAGACAGATGGAAATTCACTGGCTAGAAGTGGGGGTGGGGGTGCTGGAGCAAAAAAGAAAGAAAAAGGATATAAAGCATGTAGCATCTCTGTGATGATTTATCTCTAGATAAAGTGGACCAGCAGGTACTTCTCTGGTCACTCTCCTGGGCCACCCTCAAAAAAGGTCCAATATTTTCCTTGTATACCTTTTATACCTGGCATGACAAGGGGGTGTGTTCAAGAGTTTGTCCAGGTTCAACAGTCATTACCATAGGGGTATTCAAGGGGCGTGTCCAAGTCCACGTGCCAAACAAAGGATTGTACTCTTAGTCAATTATTTTCACGACACATTTAATTACTATTTTAAGCCATCTTAACTGAAAATTATTGCAGTTCAGAGAGGTTAATTAGTTTTTTCATAGTAATGCAGCTCATGACAAAACAGAAATGAAAAACATATTTTGGACATGTTCCTCTCCGATTTAATGAGAGATGGATGACATTGGCTTACTTATTGAAAGAAAGCAAACATTAACTTAAAATAAGCTGCCTATAGGGGTTGTTCTCTTATTTCTAACTTAACTTTTTGTTTTTATTAGTTTCTCTGAATATGTGTATAGCAGCACAATCAAAATTTTTTTTATTTTAAATGATTTCCAATTTACAAATGTTGGAGAGATGTTAACAAAAGAAATTTTGATAATATCTTGGGTACAATATAATATTTTGGAGAAAATATAATCCTTTTAAACTTCCAATTATTTGACACTTTGTTTTTTCTTCAACTTTGCAAAGAATCTATGAAATATATTCAGTGTATTGCACTGAATCAATGGAAATTAAGTATATGTAACTACTTTTGATCCATTAAAAGACAGTATCATATGATTCAAACAAATATGTATTTCCATTAGGATGAAAGTTTACTGAAACTATTACACATTATGCAATGCAACAAATTTTTAGAAGGCATAGGATCAGCAATAGAATTTGAAATATCTATTTCTTACTGAATCTTTAAGCATTTACAGTATAAAAGCAAGCAATGAAAATAAGAAATACATTCTGTGTTTGATTTCATTATTTTGTACCTAGATAAATTATTGCTATCTAGACTTTAACTTATGAAGTTCAGGTAAATCGGAAATTTTTTAAAAAATGGAATAAGAAGGAACTACACAAATATTTTTAAAAATATAAACAGGGCCAGAGAGAGTTCATTGGCCTTGCATAGGACCACTTGTAACACCTAAGATCCTGTGAGTTTTGCCAGGAGTGACTCATAAACACAGAGCCAGTAGTAACTACTGAGCTCTGCTGAACTGCGTACCCCCAAAAGTATATTTATGCCACTATGCAAAAGTTCCATCTTTTATAATAAATCTGCAGTTTCACATTCGTATAACAGTATTGCTGTGGGAGTAACAGTAAGAAAGGGGTAAGAAAAATAGATGCCTCTCTGAAGGACTCACATGATTCTAAAAACGACTAACCTCTGGCATGCTTATGTTTAGAAACAGACTGAAAAGTTAAAATATGGGTTTCACATCCAAGGTCTTCTACTAGCAACATCTGGAAGCAATCCTCTACCAGGAAAGACACTACCAAAGGTCTGACATCGATCTCCTAAAAAGAAACTTCCGGTAACACTGAGAAGACTTGACAACAATGACCTGCACTACAGGACCTGGTTCTCTCTATTACCCCTTCAGTGTGAGGTGAAACGAAAGGATGCTCTGCACCATCCT
>PVKC010003376.1:0-11237 GCA_004027635.1 Crocidura indochinensis
ATGGGACTTCCCGAAATCCATGCTGGGTAAACCCTGCCTCCAGCTCAAGAAAAGATAGACAGAGAGCCGGAAGCCAGGATCCTCCACCCCACACCCTGGGCTTTTCCTACCCCAGATCTAGGGGAAGTGCGGGGAAAGCTTGGGACCCCTGGTCTGACCACCTGGGCTGCCACCCCAGGAGGCCTGGAGGCCGGGGGCCGAAGAGGGGCCAGCTAGGAGCCTATCAAGGCCCCCAGCACACCCAAGTTAGAGAGAAGGCCTTCCGCATGGGACTTCCTGAAATCCATCGACCTTCAGATTCTTAATGATCTGAGTATTGCTCTTTTTTTTTCTTTTTCTGGCCACACCCAGTGATGCTCAGGGGTTACTCCTGGCTATTTGCTCAGAAATCGCTCCTGGCAGGCACGGGGGACCATATGGGGAGCCAGGGGATCAAACCGCGGTCCGTCCTAGGTTAGCGCAGGCACCTTGCCTCCAGCGCCACCGCCCGGCCCCGCAAGAGTATTACTCTTTTACCCTAATTTTTACCCTAATGTGTTTCTGTTATTTTATTTCTATTACCACAAAGTGGTATTTCAGTTGAACAAGAAGGGGTAGATTTATTTCCTCTATTTTATTTACCAACACATTTCTAAAGGTATTATAGCTCTTAGTTAAGACCCTGCAATTCTTCACAAACCCTTAGCATATGTGGGGCATATCAAATAGATATGTAACAGTTATGTAGAGATGTAGTGATCTAGAGTTATGTAGAGATGTCCATGCAGTTTCAGGTCAACACAGCTGGGAGAGTGGAAAGGACAGGATTATTGTCTCCTTAGTATACTTGATAAAATGTTTAAAATCGTCAGCTGACTTAGGTCCCTGTGTCAAAAGATATTTGGGGCAGGGGGAATGCTTGAGTAAGGAGAGTTCTAAAAGTCTGGTGGCTGTGGATAGTCTCAACCATGTACATTTTTACAATCATTTTTGTAGCTTTTGTCATGGAATCAAAGCACATGGAAACTCATCAGATATTTGTTGAGTATAGTTGCTGCCCTAATGTCACACAGTCTTGAGTGGAATTTCACCGGAACCCTGAGAGTACCAAAGAGCTGCATCTTAGGATAAACAAAAAGAAGACAGGTTATAGGTACTGTAACTAGATGTCAATTAATTTTTCCGAAATAATTGATGCTCCTTGGTGCAATAATTTTGCCCTCTACTTTCAACTGAGGCTACTTAATAGGACCTTTGTCTGAACTTGTTGCCATATTGTTGAGAGCTAATGGAGAAAAATGGCATTGCCTATCTGAGGACATTTTCAGAGTTAATGAAGTGGAAAATATCAGAAGAAAACAAGGTCACAGCCCAGAAAAGGGCTTTCTGTCAAGGCAACTATAGAAAGCACAGAGGATAAGGTATTTGTTTAGGAAGGTGTCTTCGTAATGCAAACTAATGAACAAAATCAAGAAGGGGTTACCTTGGTGATAAGCAATGATGACAAAGGACTGAAAACATATGGTAAAGGAGGAAATGCAAAGTAATGTCAGCCTGCCAGTAATTCATAAATAACAGCAAGAGGTCTGAGAAAGCAGATTGAAGGCATCCAGGGTGTTATGTAATCATTCCCCAATGATGCATAAAGGCATTGAGCATTCTGACAAGACAATTTGGTTGAGGAAGTCTGTGGTGCTATGGAATTGAGACAATTTACATAGCTAAAGAAACATTTAAAATGAATTTTCTTAGTGCTTTGATCCAGTTTCATTTAAATCTCAAATATTTCTGTTCATATTTCCAGCCATGTTCATTCATCCATTCTAGCTCACTTATCCATTATTTACATAACAAATTATTTAGTGCTTAGTTGTCTTTTATGCAGGTGGTATGATACTTGCATAACTGTTGCATATTCAGCTAACAAGTTTTTCTCTAAGTCGTTTTTCTAGGAGATTACTGCAAGAATTCTCACATTGATTCCTATGTATAATCTTCTCCATGTCCAACTCTTTCTCCACTCTTTAGCTAGGATGATATTTCTAAATTGTGATGTGCACAGTGGTTCTTCCCTTCTATGACATCTGTTTTTTTTTTCATTTTTCTTAACAGCATTCACATATCTGTGCAGCTTTGCCTCATTAATAATTAATATTTTCTTTTTCAGGCATTAAAATGCATTTTATTTTATCTTTATCTATTTATAATGCTAATAAATTCAAGAGCATCTCTTTATAGATGAATGATACTCACCAAATCTTCCAATCACTATACAAGTGCCTCCTTCCTGTCTACTCAAAGGACCTCTCAACCCATTCTTTCTACAGCTCTTTCCTCCTACTAACCACCATACTTTCCCTCAAATTTAAGTGTCTTATTTTTGCCTATTTTGTTTTAGTTAGTTATATTCTACATAGGAATAAATATTTTAAGTATTATCCTTATACTACACCGTTGATGACATATTTATACTAGCTGTGATTTAATTGATCACTAAAAGGGTGGCTTTCTGATCTACTTGGGCCAACCAGAAAAATCTCATTTCACCCAGGTGAAATGTAATTGTAGTTGTAATTACAATTGTTATTGCTCAGCAAATTTCTGAGAGCTAACTGAAACTAGTGCAGAATGATGATTCAAGGGCTAAAGACTCTTGGTGCTAATTTTCTATTTATGCTGAATAAATGGTTGCAATGAGAGGCTAGAAAGAAATTAGAGTGAGTGCAGATAGACAAGATGCTTGCCTTACACATAGCTGACCTAGATTTGATTCCCAGAACCTAATATACTGAAAGTTTGCCAGAAATGATTCCTAAGTGCAGAGCCAGGAGAGAGCCCTGAGCACTTATTTATGCATATGGTCCCCAAAGCAGAAACAATAATAATAATAATAATAATAATAACACTGTTAATCATACTGATAAGACAAAGAGAATGAGGGGAGAGGGAAAAGGAGAAGGTGATGAAGGAGAAAATCACAAGAAAAAGAGGAAGAAGAAGGAAGAGGAGGAGGACAATAAGAAGGAGGAGGAGGAAATGGAGAAGGAAGAGGAAGAGGAGGAGGAAAAGGATGAAGAGAGGAGAAGGAAGAAGAGCAGGTGGAGGAAGAGGAGAAGGAAGAGGAGGAGGAAGAAAAGGAGAAGGAAGAGGAGGAGACAGAAGAGAAGGAAGAGGAGGGGAGTGGAAGAGTAGAAAAAGAAGGAAAGGAAAATAAGAACAAAACATTACTAAGCACTTATTTAAATTACAATTATTAATAAGTCATTCCTTTATAGGAGTAACGCCTGACTTGACATGTCTGAGTTCTGTGCTAAGGTCGAAGACCATTGAAATTACAAGGACATAATCAATATGCATAGTTGGTTGATTTCTTGTTGAAGCTCAGGGAAAAAAAATCCACTTCCAAGTTTATTTGGTTCCTTGCAGCTGTGTGTCTGAGGTTCCATTTTCCTTGTTATTTGATAACTAGATATTTCTCGGAACATTTAGACAAGCAATAACAAAGCATTCTTTAAATCTCAGACTATTTTATTGCCAACATCTGAGAATTTTTTCCTGCTTTTAAAAAGCTCATGTAATTGGAGCAGGCCCATTTATATATCTTCCTATCTTAAGGTCAATTGTGTTGTACAGCATGACCTAACCAAATAAAATGTTTGAATTCTGCCGACCACATTTTCTTACTTTATATATTTTTACAGCAAGATAATAAAATTTTTGTGTGTATGCTTTTGTGTGTATAAAATTTGTGTTTTCTAGGGAACACATACAATTTCTTCCAGTTATAATCTATTAAATGGGCCTGCATGTTTTCTCTCAACAAAAAGATTAGACTCTTCATGACCACCCAAAAAAAGTTTTTGTACCTTATACAAGTTTGCTACAGTACTATAGAAGAATGTGAAAATAATTTTCATTTAGATTCTTATTACTGGATTGGATTTGAGTTTATAAAAGATATTGCCTTGTTTATAGTTCATCTCTTGAACTTTATTCAGGGCCTAGCATGGTAATCACTGATTAAATGTGTGTCAAATAAATAGTAATTTGGACATCATTAGCAAGCTCTGAAAAAGGTAAAATATCATTCAGGACAAGCTTGATTTTACTTTCACTTTGCTTATTATGACCTTCCTTTAATTATATTTTCCTAAAATTTGATATATTGCTTGAACTCATGATATTAAACTTCAACTATCTTTTAGATATGAATAATAGTATTGCTGTTGTTTCACAGGTCTTATATATACAGCTTTGATTTTCTTTTTAAAAAGCTCTCTATTACTTTAGGCACTGTGATTTACACAGTTGTTCATAATAGAGTTGTAGCATATGATTTTACAATAGCAATCCAGTAAGTGCCAACTTCCTTCCACCAATGTTCTGGGCTACCTCCCACTCAGTTGGCACATTTTAAGTTTGATTATTATCATTTGGGTTTTCTCCTTAAACCATTGTTGGTTCTGTGGTTTGGGAAAAGCTCAGGCTTCTTTAATGATGCCCCAGAAACAATAGAACTGTCTCTTTAGTTAGCGGGTCCAGCTCATTTATAGAGCTGACACCCTGCCAAAATAGACATAGTATTGGCAATAGCGAATCAGGCATTATCTGTCAAACCAATTATCTCAAGAATCTGCAACTGAAGCCAACACTTTTTTCCAACTTCAACTAATTTTCAGTTAGATCTTACCCATACAGCAATATATTCTAAATACCACTCAAGTGATGGGTGAAGACTACAATTAGTATTATTAATGAAAAGTTGATATTCGATGAGCCTGAAGAGTAGTCAAGTTATAAGTTTTCATTACTTAGTTATTAACTAACAAGATTATTACAAGAAAAATGTAATTCATAATTTTATCAAATTCTGTTATACCCTATATTATATCTGCCATTTAATATGTATCTATTGCCAGTTCCTTAAATTTTTATAAATTTACTACTCTCATTTTTATGCCTCAGACCAGTTGGAGGCATTCTAATCTCTATGACTATGTGCTCTGGAGATACCTGCTGATAAGACATATTGTACATCTATTAACCTAGAGACTTCAGAGGAATTTGACATCAGCTTATGCAAAATTAGTTCAAAAATATCCTTTATTGCAATGTATCTGTTTTATAGGTAGCATGATATATTAGGCTGATATCTCTCCCACATTCTATCAAAAGTTCAGATCTGTTGGATATACGTGCTTGATTGCATAAAATTTCCTTTTCTTTTATCATTGAGACTGCCACTAAAGATTCCTAATATTTTACTTATGAACCCAAAATATTTGCAGCAGTGACTACATTAATTAACCTTCTCTTCACTTTACTTTTCCTATCAGTAAAATTAATTTTTTATCTCAGTAATCTTATGATCTTATTTGTAAATCTCTAATTTTCAAATTTCCTCTGAGTCCTGCCCTTAAATTTCATAGATTAGTATTATCATCAATGTTCTGCTTTCTTTAACCTACTTCTTTATTTCCAAAAGTACTTCTTTTTACATAAATGATTGTAGGCTTTAATGGCTGAATAATCATGTATCATCACATAGGGTTCAACATATATTGCATTAATTATTTTTTTCACAAAATGGTTAATAATTTAGTACCCTTCTTATCAATGGCTTAATTGGAAGCCTTTGTGTACTTTGTTAAAAATTAACCTTAAAGATAATAGAGAAAATAATATTAAGAGCTTAATCTTTGTAAGAAACAATAAAATAAATGACCTTGGGTAAAAGACATGCCTAAAACAGCATGTTTTACATGTGTGAGGCCCTGGATTTAATTTCTGATACTCCAAAAAGAAAAAATAAAATTAAAGAAAAAATTGATTGATACTAGACAGGATAATTAAGCAAAAGAATTGAAAAAATTGCTAATGTCATACATTCAAGAGGATTCATTACTATTGATAGTATGAATATTAAAAAGATTATTAAGGAATATTGGGAGTAAATAATTACATAAATTTGATAGCACTGATGGCATTAATAAATTACGTTTGTGACAAGATTACCATAATTTACATAAGGAACTAATAGATAATCTGAGTAGGCACTTAACAATTGAATAAATAAAATTCATGCTTTAACACTGAAAAAATCGGCAAAGTAATACGTATAAGTGTGTTGGTCCCAATACACCCCAAACTTTGCATGTTTAAATCTTAACCTCAAGGTGATTGATGTTGATATTAGGAAGTGAAATATTTTTGATATGTAATTAGTTTAGGAGGAAAATTCCTTATGAATTAAATGTTTGTCTTTATAAAAGAGGTCCCAGGGATAATATTTTATTCTCAATTTCTCAGCACCTTACACTTGCCAAGTATGACTCTACACTTGAGCATAACAGGTAATTTCTATCTTTATTATATAAATAACAATTGTGATGACCATTAATAATACTTACTCCAAAGATTAGATTCATCCTGTGTACTGTTTCTCAAAGTTGTGTGTCCTAAATGTGTTTAGAATTAGAGTAAGACAATAACAACTCCTTTTCAGTCATCAATAAATAACTTTTAATTCCTCAGAGACTTTTGTGAATATGTGAAGACCTCTTACACGCTGAATGCATTGTTCTGTGAGGATAGACTGCTCTCAGATTGTTGTGGAAGATAACAACAAGAATTTGTGTACATTGGTGTCCATGATGACTAGAAAAGGTAACCTTACATTTCTCTTGGTTGTCTGTTCTTTTAAAAAATAATTATTTTGGAGACAGAGAGATAGCATGGAGGTGGTGCGTTTGCCTTGCATACAGAAGGACAGTGGTTCGAATCCCCACATCCCATGAGTCTGCCAGGTGCAATTTCTGAGCCAGAAGTAACCCCTGGGCACTTCCGGGTGTGACCCCCCAAAAAAAACCCAAAAATGATGATTATTTTATTTAAGCACTGTGGTTACAAAATTGTTCATGATTGAGTTTCAGTCATACAATATAAACCAGCCCTCACCAGTGCACATTTCCTTCCACCATTGTCCTAAGTTTCCCTCCCACTTACTCCCACTATCTGCCTCTGGGACACTTTACTTCTCTCTTTTTCTCATTTTCTTCCCTTTCCCCCCTTTTCGACAGTGCGGTTTGCACTACTGTTAATGAAGGGGTACCAATGTGTATCATTTTATCCCTTTCAGCACCCTTCTTGTCTAGAATGATTAGTTCCAACTTTTTTTTTTTTTTTTTTTTGGTCATTAATGAACTCTTTTCTACTCTAACTGTACTTACCACTTTCTGTGGCAAGCTTCCTACCATAGACTTTTTTTCTGGCCCTCATCTCTGGATATTCTTACCATACTATCTTTTTTTTTTTTTAAGTTTGATTGAGGCTATTGTGAATTTCACTATTGTATTTCAGGCATATAATGACAGTTAATTAGGGCCACCAGAGTTCCCATCATACATCCAATACCCCCACCTTTAGCCCCTGGTCTACAAGTATAACAGTTCCATTTTGTGTTTAGCTTATTATAGTCTGTATTTCTTGACTCCATTGCATATGACCACCTTGGCTTGGGTATTTAGTTCTGACATTTTTCCCCCCTCTTAATGCACCTGAGACGACTGGCTCCTGGGTCTATTCATTTTTTTTCTAACATACTACTTTTTATTAAAGATTTACCCCTTCTGTTCGCAGTATAGTCATCAGAAATCTTAGAAAATTATATTTCCACGCAAAGTCAGGATAAGGCCTTGAGCACAGCTGGTGTGGCTCAAACTGAAAAAAATATAGAAATAAAAATGTTTTTCCCAAAGAAGTAGGGATTTTCTCAATGCCTATTTTATCAAGGTACCTAGATATGTTAGGTTTGGGGATAATAAATTTAGGGGAAAATAGTGTTATCGCATGATCTCTATGCCTACTATTCCATGCTTAATATTCCAGTACTTTTATCTAACGATAAGGGACTTATTTAATGGCATATGGAAGGATTTTACTCAATAATTTTCTCTTGCAAGCAGGGGCAATGCTTATAATTTATACCTTTGAATCTCTTTACCCAAATTTCTTTTAACCTTCTGCTCAGGTTCAGCCAATATTCATTTCTCTATTTTGGCCAAATTAGAAATGCTTTGCTATACAATAAACCATTTTCTCTGCCTTTGGTAATGGCCCTCCCTACCTTCCATTCTATTTTTTAGGAGATTTGATTCACACTTCAAATATCCCAAATTCCTAAAATAGCTTCAAAATAGCCAATATTGCATGTAGCAGAAAGGAACAATTTTGTTTCCAAATTACATTTGACATTCCTTAAGTTTGAACTATAAACAGCTACTATATTCATATACCACTGTTCCTTAATATCTTTTCAGCACTGATGTAATTAGGGATAAGTATTTCTGGTTATCTTATTAATGAATATTTATTCATTAATCTGTTCATGATTGCCCATGTTTAGATCAGGAATTTAAATGAGTAGAACACTCCATTTTATTTTTGGATATTCTGCTGTTGAAATTGCTGTGCTTCCCTTTCTCTTGTCTCAATCGCATAATCTGTAGTTTTTAGAACTCGTTATATGCTGAGACATCACCTCCTTGGGTCAACTAAGAGAAGGGGAAAGAAAACAAAAGATAGTTACTTCTAGATAATGAACACCTAGTAAATGATTTATCAAAGAGATCCATTAAATACTAAAGAAACTAAATAATAAAGAATGATAGATCAGTTTATTGACTTGGTTTCTATTGCATTTTACTGTTTCTTCATTTGACTAAAGCCACACTGACATTGATTTTAAAACTCAGTGAATTCATGAATGACTTTAATATCATGAAAATATTTATATAGCTTTTACATAGTACTCAGACAATCCCTCAGATGAAGATGAATTGTATAGTGCCTGTACCTACACTTAGTTCACTTAATTCCCCATTTGGGTAGCATATCCCAAACATTCAATTATAACTCACATTTATCAAAAAAGTGTACACACACTTGGCTTTCTTTCTTTTTCTTTTCTTTCTTTCTTTCTTTCTTTCTTTCTTTCTTTCTTTCTTTCTTTCTTTCTTTCTTTCTTTCTTTCTTTCTTTCTTTCTTTCTTTCTTTCTTCTTTCTTTCTTTCTTTCTTTTCTTTCTTTCTTTCTTTCTTTCTTTCTTTCTTTCTTTCTTTCTTTCTTTCTTTCTTTCTTTCTTTCTTTCTTTCTTTCTTTCTTTCTTTCTTTCTTTCTCTTTCTTTCTTTCTTTTTCTTCCTTCCTTTCTCTCTTTCATTCATTTTTTCTTTTTTTCTTTCTTTTTTACAAAACTCTTCATTTTTTCTCCAGTGACTTGGTCATATTCAGAATTTGTATCTTAACTACATTTGCTGTTAATCTCTAAAAGATAGCAAAACACTTGGTAAATTTAGTACATTATTTTAAATAGATGTATCTTTTGATATTTTTAAATGTTTTCCTTTTTTATCTTTTTAAGCCAGCTATCCTAAAATAAATATTCTACAGATTCTGCACACCTAAACATTGGCTCTCTTATTAATAAAAATGTACAAATTCTGTGCATTATTTTCTGTTAAACTCTTGAATGTTTAAAATTATTTCTAGAACAGAGATTTATCAGATAATAAAAAGCCTTTATTAGGTGATTTATAAATAATTGTTGAACTAATAACTGAATTGATCTCTGAGAAATTTATTAAGTATGATATAATTGGCACTTAACTATTCGGGCTAAGGAAACATTTTTCCTTATATCTTATTCCTTAGTAAGAGAAGGGGGCACAGAACACGTCACTAAGATTTTCTGTATTTTTTTCCCACTAGCTAAGGGGAAGATTAATACTGGGAGTTTATGAACTGTTTCTCATTTGCATTGATCCTCTAGGACTAAGGTTTCCATTTATAATTTTCTGATTTGTGAATGTGTTGCCAGAAATAACAACAAAATAAGTCTCAGGGCACCCAGAGTCTGTTTTCAGAATCTTAAAATTTAAATGCATGAAAACAAGTTACCAGGCACCACACATGCTGTTCATTATTATTCTTAATCATCTTCATGTCTTCTTGCTTCATCTGTTTCTTCTCTAATTCATTCTTATCTTATGTGCTCTTGGATTTTACAAATAAGAGATTCATTATGAAAATCATTTTCTTATTTGTGCCATAGTCCCACAACATCTAATAATTACATCAGGATTAAGTATATAGCATTAATCAAATTTATTATCATACATACATAATTATATTATATATATAAATATATCTGAAGCTAGATATATTACATAGTATGTAAGGCATCAGCCTTTCATGCAGATGGTCAAAGTTTGATCTCAGCACCACATATAAGTCTTTGACACTGCCAGGAGTAATCCCCGAACACAGATCCAAGAGTGAACTCTCAAGCACTGCTGCTGAATATGGTTTAAAATAAAAAGAATGCTATCTTTTTTAAATTTGAACTATTTGTGTTTATTCTGGTAAAATACACATATTCAGGGTATATAAGTCTACAGTGAGTAAGAAAAATAAAATTCAATTGATGAGACTGAAGTTAGAACTCACTAACTTAAAAATCTGTGACTAACATTCACCTGTCTTTTCAAGTTTTAAACACTAATAGCAAAAATTTCTTTTTTCATAGTTAACTTCAAGGTCTCTTCCAGACTGAAATTCTCCAATTTGGCAGTATTTCTAGTCACCATGGTCCTGGCCATCTCACATTCTTCAAAAACTGCTTCTCTTCTTATCTATTCTCTCAAGGGGGTCTTAGAACCATTTGTCCCTTTCCTTTATTGTGGCAATCCGTGTTTGCCACAATTTAATTGACTTTAAGATCCTGGGGGACGGGCGGTGGCGCTGGAGGTAAGGTGCCTGCCTTGCCTGCGCTAACCTAGGACGGACCGCGGTTAGAACCCCCCGTTCCCCATATGATCCCCCGTGCCTGCCAGGAGTGACTTCTGAGCGAATAGCCAGGAGTAACCCCTGAGCGTCACCGGGTGTGCCCCCCCCAAAAAAAAACAACAACAAAAAAGATCCTAAAGCTTTGATGTTCTATTTTTATAAGCATCAGACCCATGTTATGAAATATGAACATTCTAGCGGAATAATATATGAGTTAGGGGAAGCCATTAATAGACCAACTTTTTTTTTATTATTGCATTTCCTTCACTAATATAGCAAATGGATACAAAAAATCTACCTATTATGTGTGCTGGATTTTATTATGTGATGGACTGAGTAATTTTAAGTTCTGAGTCTTTGAGAAGCCATTAACTATAACCTTGAGACATATGAGACATATGCTAGAAAATCTGAAC
>PVKC010003376.1:11337-39437 GCA_004027635.1 Crocidura indochinensis
TCTTTTTTTTTTTTTTTTTTTTTTTTGGGTCACACCCGGCAGTGCTCAGGGGTTACTCCTGCCTCCATGCTCAGAAATTGCTCCTGGCAGGCACGGGGGACCATATGGGGCACCGGGATTCGAACCAATGACCTTTTGCATGAAAGGCAAATGCCTTACCTCCATGCTATCTCCCGGGCCCCTCAATTAGACTTTCATTTGTCTAATGATTAGGATTTTCAAATCTTGTTGAAAGTGGTTGTAAAATAGATATCCCTGTTACAGTTCTTGATGGAAAAATTTGGCTTTTCACCATTGAATATAATGGTGGCTATGAATTTATGTTTTAGTGTATTATTATATTAATATTATATAAACAATATATATTATATACATAAATATATAAAATATTATATATTTGTATATTTTATAAATCATGAAAAGATTTTAAGTCTACCAGATACTTTATAGTATCTATTCTAACAAAATATAATTTTTATCATTTTCTTTTACTCAGAGGCCACAATAAGGGGTGCACCAGGAGTTTGGGACATTTCATTAGTGATCTTAAAATCTGATCCAGAACTGAATCTAATACTTCAGACTTTTAAAGTAATTATGAATCAAACTAATCTAAGCAATTCCATATTAGTTGACATAGTATTCCTATAATCATTTATATTGTTTTATAAGACACTTCTGAAAAAGCAGATATTTATTTTATGAAGCTAATAAATTTTTGCCACATTTAAATTGCAATGCTTGTAATAGAGTAACTCTTATTCATGAATCCTCAATACTAATAGGAAGCCAATTGTTTTTGTGGTAATAGAGTTAAAGTTGTTTTCTAACTAATTACTACTCTGGCATCTCTTTCAGTTTCTAAGATATCTAAGATATTGGCTTATCCTTGAGCAATAAGTCGCTGATTTTTGCCATACATGGTAAAAGTATGCTACAGAGTTTTGCATTAGTAGACTAGAAAACCAGAAATATAAGACTTCGTTTTCTTTTGAAAGGTGTGTTAAATAGGGAAGTGACTAAAAAGTCAATATGGTTATTATTATTATTATTATTATTATTATTATTATTATTATTATTTTGTTTTAGGACTATACTTAAGAATGTTCAGGGCTTATACCTGGCTCTTTGCTCAAGAAAAATTCTTTTTTTATTAATTTTTATTTTGATCAAGGTGGCTTACATATCTTTCACAGTAATATTTTAGGTACTGTTAACATTAAATCAGGGGCATTCCCATCTGCAAAGTTGTCCTCCCTCTCCCCCCCCATTCCCATCTTGCATCCCATATCTCCCTCTCTCTCACCCCCTGGGCTACTAATATAAGTGGTCTCCTCTGTTTCTAGCTTACTACTTAGTGATCATGCAACTGTTTGGTCTTGGAACTCTCCAATATTTTCCCCTCTATTTGAGAGGTGGAACTAGATAGTTCAAGTTATGTGGTTTTGTTTGAAGAAAAGAAAAGCAATAAGATGGGGTAAAAATCAAATAAACCAAATATGGACAGAGTCCTTCTAGAGGCTCTCAACCTCAGTTTGAAAGAAGAAAGGGAAAAAGGAAGTGAAACACCACAGTAATACAAGAGGAAATATCAAATAAAAAATCCAGTGAGCTCTACAGCAATAAAGACAAGCACTACATAATAAACACAGCCTTGAAATAAAACATAACAGGGTGCAAAAAGGAAAAAAAAAGAAATTGGAGATAACAACCAAAACCAAACCAAAACCAAATCCAAACCAAAACAAAGAAATTAAAAAAAATAAATAGATAAATAAATTTAAAAAAAAGATATTTTGTGTTTTTTTTTTCCTGCATAGGCACAGTAAATATTGGTGGCATTAGAAAAGGAATTCCCTTGGCCTAAGGCCACAGGGTTTCTCCACCCTTGAAGTATACTGTCATGGGAATAATTATAGACTCCTTACATGTTCATTTACTCTCCCCTCCGTGCTTTTGTGGCATATGGAACACTTCTGTTATGTCTTGGGTGATAAAATCAGACCTTTATTTCTAGAGATCATGGTATCTGCACAGGTCAAGGAATGAGCTTATGATGAAGTCTTTCTTTGAGATTCTAGAAGTTCTGTTTCTTCAATGTCTCTTTAATCCGTCTTCTGTAGTTGGTGGTCTTGGTCATTGTGCTAATCCTAGTATAAGGTCTGGATTGAGTTTTTCATTATTTCCAGAAGACCCGTTCAGTTGCAATTTTCTAAGTTAGACCTGTGGAATTAGAGATCTTGGCTGTTGTACAGATCGTAGACCAAAACCTAGGCTAGGGTTTTTTTTATTGGTCCCAGGCTACGTTTTGCCCAGTTATGGTTTTCACAGTCAGTCATCTTGTTTCGCGATCTTGGTTTTTGCACAGATCAAAAGGTGACAAGTCTTCTGATTTTGTCTTATTGTTAGATGGTGAGGTAAGACAGCCTGTTCTTAGATCAAGTTGTTCCCATTTTCTCGTCAGGATATCTTATTAGAACTGTTGGTGTCAGAGCAGTATTAAGGATGTCCCGGCGGGGATTTGGTTCCTGGAGCTGTTGTGGAGAATTGTGTCTTTTCTATGATTGGGATCCAGGGTTCGAGGCTGGATGGTCGGTGTCTAATCACCTGGGGTCTAAGTTCATGTCATGGTTCTACATGACATATACTCAAGGTGGGAGGTACCCCTGTATTGTAAAAAAGTATGAGTTCTTATCCCTACTAGGTAAGAGCTTGTTTTTATATGTAAGATTTCCCCCTTCTTTTAGTATGCCGTTGCAGGAAGAAGTGGTGTTACATTATATTTGCTGGTGCATTTGGGGGTGAAGAGAGAAGAAAACAAAACCAAGACAAAAATAAAAATATGTATGCTCACATATATAAAGAAAAAAGAATTGCTTAAATTAATTTAAAAAAAGTAATTCAAGGAATAAAGTGATGCAGGGGACTACTTTACATTTGGGGGAAAACAGGTTAAGAGGTAGTAGTATATAGGTCTTAAACTTATGAAGGAAGTATAGGCTTCCCCATTGTCTTTGGAGATTTTCTTGTGTGGTGTGGACTCCAGGGAGCATTTTCATCACACACCCCGACCTTCTTGAGATTGAGAAAAGATTTCTGGCAGACAGGAGGTCTTGGGTAGAGTTCTGCATACAATGGGGATCCTTTTGGATCTAAGTCCGCTATCAAACAACAGTCCACATTATGCAGAGGTGATAAGGAGGGCCACACAGCATGGGTTAGCAGGGGTGTCGGTTGTATGTTCTTGTTTGGACGAGATGTGGGTCTGAGTAGGTGTTACTTCGCTTGGGTGCTGGATGCTGGCTCATTGGGGTAGGAGGTGGTCTTGATTAAGAAGAGTTTTAATAACGTGAGAAATCGGGTTGGGATTGGGGGGGGTGAAGGGATAGTCGGATTTGGTTAATATCTAATTATTTCACAGTTTAAAAAACAAAATTATATAATTAAAACTTCATATAAGTAAATACTAGGTTATCAACAATCGTTAAAACTGTTATGCTATTAGGTCCAGAGCAGTGGTGCAAGTGGTAAGGCATTTGCCTTGCCCACTCTAGCCTAGGACCGACAGAAGTTCGATCCCCTGGTGTCCCATATGGTCCCTCATGCCTGGAGCTATTTCTGAATGCATAGTCAGGAGTAACCCCTGAGTGTCATTGGATGTGGCCCCAAAGCAAAAAACAACCGAACAAAAAAACTGTTATGCTATTAGGTTGTCATTAGAATAATTATTTTTCAATATCTTTAACTATAACCAAGATCTTGTATTTCTGGCAAAATGATTATAATATTTACCATAAGCTCTCTATAGACTTATTTAAAAAACAATAAAACAGATATCTAAAAAAGTAAATATGCATATCTTGGATTTGATTCAATATTGCATTAAAATATGCATAGAAGTAGTATTTTATAGATTTGCTGCTCTGCGGGTGATATTATATCAAACACTTGATCTGATAGGAATTGAAATGTAATTCTAACATTTTAATTTATTGTTTATGTGTCTATGATTCTTATGATTCACTTTTATAGCAAGTTGAAGATCAATATTGCCTCTTCTTTATAATTTTTAGTCATACCAGAATATTCTTTATGGAGCATGTATACAGCTTAATATGTAAAGCTTATTTCTATTTTAATAGCTATAATTATTACAATGTAGACTACTACTACTCAATATCAGAGTCTTTTAAGATTTACATAGAACTGAAAGAATATTGTTAAAAATCAATCTGTGTTAAGAACAAAGAGAAATAAAAAGGGAAAATAATGATATTGAAAAGAAAACATTCTGAATTTTTCTTTACAATCCATCCTATATTAAGACAGTTTATTTCTTGCTATTGAATTCATCAATCAAACTACTTTGCTCTGTACATTGATCAACATTCTATCCCCTTTCAATCTTCTGTGCTTCAGCATATGCTGATTTCTCTACCTGGATGAAGCACCGTTTATTCATTTCACAAACTATACTGTGGCAACTCACATTTTAAGACTTTTCAGAATTTACTTGTTCTGTGAAATATTTCTCACTGCACATGACAGAATTATGTTCTCAGCTTTCCTGGTAAGTCAAATGTAAACAAAATACTTAGTCAGATGAATGTGTTTTTAGATAAAGAAAGTAGATATCTTTCATGGAAAATTTGGAGTTTCTCTTAAAAGTATAGGAAGATGACCCAGGATCTAGCCTGAAAATAAATAGGGTCTATTGATAAAAATGAGTGAAATAAGAAAGGAGAAGAAATCATCTGTGAAAGGAGAAACAAAGAAAGTGAAAAATCAGAGGAATTTCATGAAAGCACTGTGAGTGATGAGAGGTTCAAAGGGTTATGTGGAGGCCTGAGTGATAGATAATACAGTGGGTCCTGAGCTTTGCTTGCACACAGTGATCCCAAATACAATGGTTCAATCCTCTGCATTACAAATAAAATGGTCCCCTTAACCCACCAGGAATGTTTCTTGAGTACAGAACCATGAATAATTCTGTATGTCTTCCACAGAGAAGTGTCTATTCATTTCTAAACCTCATTTTTAAAAAATTTTATTGTGGTCAAAGTTAATCACAAACCTTTCACAGTAATACTTAAGGAACATAGTGACAATGAATGAGGGGCATACCAACCAACACCCTCCACCTCTGTTTCCAGCATGCATCCTTAATCTCTTTTCTTTACTCCCAAAATAAGAGTGTAACTATTTTCCACTTGTACAGCTTGTTGTAAATTGGGTATCAATTCTGTTGTCTTTGACTTTGGATTTAATGTTCAAGTTTGATCAATTTTTATTTCCACCAAGTGATCATACAATTGTCTGGTCTTGGTACCTCCTATTTTCCCCCTCAAATTATGAGGCTGGTTTGGTTCTGTTGGAGATATAAGAAAAGATATGGAAGAAAAAAGAAAACAAAAAAATAAAAGACAAAAAAGAGAAAAATTAGGAGGAGTCCATCTAGATGCTATAAATATCCATTTATAAGAAGAAAGTGGGAAAAAAGAAAAAGGAAACAAAATAAAACAAAAATAAATAAGGCAGTAACAATAAAAGTACAAAAAAGAATAAATCAAAAGCCAAAACCATCAACTACAAAGAAATAACAAACAAAAAACAGACCAGAAATGACTTAATAAAGCAATGTGTTTCTTGTTGTTGTTATTGTTGTTCTCCTCCTCCTCCTCCTCCTCCTCCTCCTTCTTCTTCTTCTGCATAGGCACAGTAAATATTGGGGAAATTAGAATGGGAATTCCCTTGGCCTAAGAGACACAGGGTTTTTGTGCCCTTAAAACATACTGCCATGGGATCAACTCCAGGCTCCAGGCTCCATACTTGCTCATTTTCACACCCTAAGGTCTTTTATGGTGCTAGGAAATTTTCCGCTGAGATGTGGATGATGACATCTGGCCTCTGTAGCTGGAGATATTGTTGTTTGTGTAAGTCATAGAGTGAAGGCTAGGAGAGAGTTTTTCTTTAAGGTTCTAGGAGTTATGTTCCATCACTGTTGTTGTAGTCAGTCTTCTATAGTTAGTGATCTTGGTGTTTGTTTAGATCCTAGGACAAAACCTAGTATATAGTCTTTCAGCAAGGTTCCAGAAGTTCTGCTCAGTCGCAGTTGTTAAAGTCAGACCTCTGGAATTAGAGATCTTGGTTTTTTTTTTTTTTTTTTTTTTTTTTTTGGATTTTGGGTCACACCCGGGATTGTAAGAACCTGGGCTGAGGTCTAGCCTAGGAACTTCCTCACTGGTCCCTGTATAGGTTCTGTTCAGTCCACGTTTGTCAAAGTTAGTCTTCTGCAGATAGCAGTTTTGGTTTTTGCTTAGGGCAAAGGATGACATGTCTTCTGATTGTGTCATTTACGTCACTTAGATTAGGTGATGAGATAGGGCAGCTCTGTCTTAGATCAAGTTATTGCTATTTCCTCATGTCAGGATGTCATATTAAAACTGATGCAAGTTGGTGCTGGGGCGGAATTAGGAGCTCCTTGGAGGAGTTTGGTTCCTGGTGCTGTTGTTGGGACCTGTGTCAGTTCCACACAGGCATCTGGGGTTCTGATTTGGACAGCCACTGTCCAATCAGATGGAGTCTAAGTGGAGTCCACATGACATATGTTCAGGTGGAAGGCATCCCTGCACTATAAAAAGTATGGGGTTCTTATCCCTAGTAGATAAGAGCTTGTTTCTGTGCATAACATTCCTCTTTATTTAGAGTGTCTATAAAAAAGGGGATGGTGCCATGTTATATTGCTGGTGGATTTGGATGTAAGAATAATAGTCTGCAAATCTCTCTGCCCTGGTTTTGACCTGAGGCATTAAAGAAAAATGCTGCTTATGAGGCTAACTTAGATTTGGGAATAAACAAACCAGGTGATATTATTATAGTGGTATTAAATACACAAAGGAAATATAAGCTTCCCTATTGAGTATTTTGAGATATTCTTGTTGGGGGTGGAATCCAGGGCATTTTTTTCATCACATATCGTGTCTTGTTGAGTTTGCAAAATTATTAGCAGCCATGAGGGAAGTGTCCTTAGGCTGGGGTCCTTCTGAGGCTGAATCAGTAGCATGCAACAATCCATGATTAGGAGGATGATAGGGGCCATAAAGCATGAGTCAGCAGGAGTGTTGGTTGTAATTTCTTGTAAGGCATGTGATGTGGAGTTGGGAGGGTGTCATTTCAGTTTGGGAGCTTGGTGGTGGTTTATTGGAGCAGGAGGTTGGTCTCGGTACCTAATGGGTTAATAACTGAGGGTAAAGAGGGTTAAATAAGGAAGGATAATGAATCAGGATTGGAGGGTGAGAGGATAGAAGGATTCCTGAAGGGGGTGGAAGGATAATATATAGGAGAGGCTATATACATTTTAGGCATGTCTTGTATGCATTTTAGATTTGGCAAGGTCTACAGACTCATGCCCACATAAAGACAGACTTTAGTGTTCTATTCTTAGGTTGTTGTTGGAGGCTTGACCCTTGTAGGCTGGATCTGAGCTCTTAAGATATAATTGAGTTAAGAAAAGATAAATAATTGGTTAAGATATAGCTTAAGAGGGAAAGAAGGGGAAAACAAAAGGTAAGAAAGAAGAGAAAAGAGGAATAAGTAAATACGGTAACAATAAGTTAAAGAGGATTGCATGGTTTTCCACTTTTTAGACTCATCATAGATAGGGGTGGTCTTTGCTAAATAAAGGTTTTAGGATTATATAGTGGCTGGAGCTTTTTAGGATAAGCGCAGTTTTCACATCTAGAGTACTAAGCAAAGGTGAGGACTATAGGATGTGGTTACCCTATGTAGTATCGTCTACTGCATCTTAAGTATAGAGGTACCTTTCCTAAAGAGCAACAGACAGAGATTTTTTAACATAGATTGAATTGATGAAGAAGAATAAAGGAAAGAAGGGGAAAAGTAGAAGAAAAGAGAAAGAGAGAGAAAAACGAATAAAAAAGGAAGTAGTGATTTGCAAAAAACATGTTCTATGAGTGGGACCTGTAACATAAGTCATTGGTGTGCCATTGACTGATCATCTGTTTTGGTCCTAATAGAAGACATAAACAAAAGGAAGTGGGTAAATTCGAGTATTTTATCAAGACATTGACATAATGGGCACTGTATGTGGTATCCAGTATGATTGAACACCGAGGCTTAAAATTAGGGTGTCCACCCTTTGTTTCCAAGGCCCCCTTGGAAAAGAAACTGAAGGGTTGTTTTATACTTGGTAAAATTAAGGCATTAAAGCATATTGTTAGTATAACTGCAGTGGGATCCTACCTTTCCAATCATATTCTGCACCTGGTTCTATGGATAAATACATTAGGCCATTATTATAGACCTTTGTAGTTAGAGGTTGATTGCATACCTGTTCACTCAAAACTGCTGTTTCAGTTGTTGCTGGTTTCTTTAGATTATAATGGGTATTCACTTCTTTGTGTTGTCCTCCTCCTTTCTCTTCATTCGAACACTTCTTTTCATTACATGCTGGCACCTATGATGTACAAAATACCTTTGTATTTGTTCATGGATTAATATATGTAAATGTGATGTGTATTCTAAATACCTCAGAGTAGTGCTATCACTCTGTATTTATCTTTCTTCTGGCTTTCATCATCTAATATTTTCAAGATCCATCCATGTTGCTTCAAAATCCATGATTGTATCATTTCTAATTGCTATGTTTAAATTGTGTATACATACCATATCTTCATGATCTATTCATCCATTGTTAGGCATCGAGGGTGATTCCAAATCTTGGCTATTGTGCTGGGTGCTGCAATAAATAGTGAAGTGTATACATATTTTTGGATAAATATTTTCAGTCTTGGGGGTAAATACCCAGGAGTGCGATTGCTGGATAATATGACTGCTTAATTCTGAGTTTACTAAGCACCCTCCATACTGATTTCCATAAGGAGTTGGACCAAGCAGCATTCCCACCAGTAGTGGATGAGAGTTCCTTTCTTACCACATTCCTGCCAAAGACATAGGTCCCATTATTTTTGATGTGTGCCATAATCACTCTAAACCCCGTTTTCTGATGATTTTTTAGATTTTGTAGAGCTAATGTTTCAGAGTGCTTGATATCCTCGATATCAAACCTTTATCTGTTATGTTGCATGCATAGATTTTTTTCCATCCATTTGCTGTCTTCAATTTTTATTCAGTGTTTCTTTTGCCATAAAGAAACTTGTCAGTGTGATATGGTCCCGTTGATTTAAGTTTGATGCTATAGCTCTTGCCATTGACATTCTATCATCAAAGACTTTTTTTTTGATGTGTGAGTCTTGAAATATTCTGCCTATTTATTCCTCAATTAACTTTATAGCTTTGAGTGATTTCAAGAACTTAAATTCATTTTGAGTTGCCTTTTGTGTAAGGTCTGAGGTATGGATTAATCTTTAATTTCTTAGAGGTGGTTATCCAGTTGTTCTAAAACCATTTGTTGAAGAGATTGTCTTTGTTCCATTTCAAGTTTTTGGTTCCACTGTCAAATATTAAGTGACCATATATTTGGGAATATGTTACTGGATATTCTATTCTGTTCCATTGGTCGGAGAATCTGTCTTTGTTCCAGTACCATGCTGTCTTGACCACTAAGGCTTTATAATAGAGCTTCAGTTTGGGTAAAGAAATGCCACCCAGTTACTTGTTTTTCAATATAGATTTGGCTATCTAGGACTTTCATGGTTCCACTTGAACATTATAATTGATTGTTCTAAGTCCTTAAAATGCCTGAATTTGGATAGGAATTTCTTTGAATCTATAGCATAGTTTAGGTAAGATAGTAATTTTGATGATGTTGGTTCATCCTAGCTGTTCTTACAATTCCTTAGGTCCTCTTCAATTTCTTTCTGAAGTGCTTTGAAGTTTTCATGGTATAGATCTTTCACCTCCCTTGTTAGGTTTATTCTTAGGCACTTGATATTTTAAATACTTTTGAAATGGGATGGACTCCTTAATCTCTTTCTCCTCTGTTTCATTATTTGTATAAAGGAATGCTACTGGCTTTTGTGTATTGACTTTTTAGTCAGCCCTGTTGCTGCATTGGTTTATTGTTTCTGGGAGCTTTTCTGTGGACTTCATAGGGTTTTCGATGTATATCATCATACAATTTGCATATAGAGATACTCTGACTTCCTCTTTCCCTATCTGAATTCTTTTGATCCCCTTCTCTTGACTGATTGCTATTTTAACACTTCTAAAACTATATTGAATAAGAGTGTATACAGTGGACAGCTTTGCCTAATGCCTGACCTTTGTGGAAAAGCTATCAGCTTTTTGCCATTAAAAATATTGTTGGCTGAAAAAAGAATCAAAACCCAATCTACAACAAGCTAGACACAGAGGGGACCACTTATACTAGCAGCCCAGGGGGTCAAAGGAGGGTTTATAGGATGCATGCTGGGAACAGGGGTGAAGGGGGTACAACACAGGTGGTGCTAATGCCCCTGATTCAATGTCACTATGTACCTAAAATATTACTGTGAAAGATTTGTAATTCACTTTGGTCAAAATAAAATTTATTTAATTAAAATAAAACACTTATACAGGAGATCTGGTGTTTGATCAGCAGTATTATTTCTGTCTCCATATGAGTGCATGCAGAATAAATTTCTGTGCCTCAAACAATACTGTAGCATAGCAAGAAAGTTAGAAACATTAATAGGAAATGCTCATGTCAATGTATATCAAATTGTAGAAATTTTCAGAAATTATCAGAAATAAAAATGAGTATGGTTATATTTTCTGCAGATAGGCTGTACTACAAAGAACAAGCAGTTAGTTATTCATGATGCCAGACTTCAAAATCTAGTTAATGGTCATGAGCATTAGTAAACTCTCAGACATTACCTCTGAGCAGATACCCATGATCTAGTTCTGTAAATTAGTTTTACACATACCAACTTTCCCATTAGAACTGAGCACTTTCAGCAATACATTTTATAATTATTTTCAATATTTTCTCTTGGCATCATTTCCAATATTGATGTGTTTGCTTTTGTATTTTCAGTTTTAACATGGCATTCAGTTTCATGCTGATTCTATACCAGTAAAAAATCATTGTTGGCTATGTTCTTTTTATAAATAGCTGTAACTACCTCGAGAAAGGTTCTCTCCAACCTTATTTTGCTGATTATTTTCATCATGAATGGGTGTTGGATTTTGTCAAATGCTTTCTCTGCATTGATTTATATGATCATATGGATTTGGATTTTGTCTTTTTTTTTTTATTGATGTAATGTATGATGTTGATTGATTTGTGTAGTTTGAATCATCCTTGCATCCCTGGGATGAAACTTCCTTGTTCATGGTCTGGGTTTTTTTTTTGGGGGGGGTCACTCCTGGCAGTGCTCAGGGGTTACTCCTGACTCCATGCTCAGAAATTGCTCCTGGCAGGCACGGGGGACCATATGGGGCACCGGGATTTGAACCGATGACCTTTTGCATGAAAGGCAAATGCCTTACCTCCATGCTAGCTCCCTGGCCCCTGGTTTTTGTTTTCTGATCCATTCCTCTACCAGGGGTCTCAAACTCCAGGCCCATGGGCCATTTGCAGCCCTCCATACAACATTTTGTGACCCTGCCCTATAGAAATCTTTTTTGTTTTGTTTTAGTTGTTTGAGTCACACCCCACAATGTTCAAGGCTTACTACTGACTTTGCACTCAAGAAACACCCCGACTTTGCCTCCTGCGATACCCAGGTAAGTTGAATTTGAGACTCCTGCATGGTGGAGTTTAGTCTGTTGATATTTAAGGAGATTATTGACAGAGCTGTTATGTTGTTACATTGTATACGGTTGTTGTTGTTACCATTGGGTGTTTGGATTGTTTAATTGATCTCTGAGTTGTTCATTTAGAATTGGCTTGGTTAGTGGTAATATTGCAAGTTCCTTTTTGTCTGAGAATGCTTTTAGTCCTCCCTCCCATGTAAATGAGAGTTTTGTCAGGTATTGAACTCTAGGTTGGAAGTTTCTTTCATTCAGTAGTTTAAATATGTCATTCTATTGTCTTCTTGCCTGAATTGTTTCAAATGTGAGATCTCGTTATATTCTTATTTCCTCCCTTTGTACTTGAGGGTTTTTTCCCCTTATTGATCTAATAACAGAAAGTGGGACAATTTTCTGCTATTATTTTCCTCACTACTTGTTATTTCCTTCCCTATTCATTTTTTCCTCCCCTTCTAGTATTCCTATTAGTCATAGATTATTTCTTTGTTCCTTGTTTATTAGCTATCTTACATTTAATTCCCATTTTCCTCTCATTTCTTTATTGACTTCTTTATTGTTTCTGATTTATTTTTGTCTTCAAGTTCATCCATGAGATTCTATATGAGATTAATTCTGCCACTGTGACTTGCTAGCTTGTTTTTTTACGTCTCTTTGTTTTATTTGTATGGACTCTTTCATCTTCTGATAGAGGTTTTTTTTTAAATTGGTTAAGTTTTTCATCTATGATTTCTTAATTTCTTTGGATAGTGATTTTTTGAATTACAGTTCTAACGCATTAAATGCTGATTATATGTCTTCATCTATGAAGTTTGTGCATTTTGGAGGACTTGACAATCTGTTTGGATTTTTCTCCATATCCAAGCTGCTAGTGTCTTCCTTAGTTACCCCATTGTTCTTTGCATAGGGTGGTTTGGGTTGTGGAGTTTCAGGGTGGTTTCTTTTAAGTGGTCTGTTCAGCATGGAAGCATAACGAAAGTAACCATTCCATGCTCCATCTTAGGTTCAGTGCAACGACCAAAACCACCAACCACGGAACACTGATTAAAACGACAATGAAGGAGCTGAACTTCTAGAGCTGTAAAAAAAAAAAAAAAAAAAAAAGACTTCTTCATAAACTCCATTCCTTGACCTATGCAGATATCAAGATCTCTAGACAGAGGTCTGATTTTATCATTAATGAAGGAGCAGATGTCTCCCATACACCACAGAAGGATCTAGGGGAGAGTAAATGAACAGACATGAAGGCATGCTTCAAGGGCGGAGAAACCATGTATCACTTAGGCCAAGGGAATTCCCTTTCTAATTTCCTCGATATTTACTGTGCCTATGCAGAAGGAAATAAAAAAAAAGGAATCAGCACAAATTTTAGTTTTATTTTAGTTTTATTTTGTTTTGCTTTTTGGTTTTGTTATTGTCGTTGTTGTTTCCTTTCTTCTTTTGTGATCCATTTTGACTCATTTTTCAGAAGTATGATTATTGTGTGGTACATGTGTGTATTGCTGTAGTGCTCATTAGATCTTGATTGATTTTTCTTTTTGTATTGTTTTTGATTTTCATCCTTTTCCCCATCTTCTCTCGAAACAGATGTTTAGATCCTTGAGAAGAACTCTGTCCACTTTTGGCCTGTGGCATTTTTACCTCATTCTACTTCTTTCTTTTCTTTTCAAACAGAAATACATAACTAGAACCATCTTGCTATGCCCTCAAATTGAGGGGAAATAACGGAGGGTACCAAGTCCAAATAACTGTGTGATCATTAAATACTAATAAAAATGATCATACTTAATCACAAAATCCAAAGCCAACAACAATAGAATTGATAATCTACAACAAGCTAGATACAGAGGGGCTCACTTATACTAGCAGCCCAAGGGGCATGCTTGGAAAGAGGGGGAGGGAGGTCAACTTCGGTGGTGGGAATTCCCCTGATTCAATGTTAATATGTACCTAAACTATTACTATGAAAGATATGTAATCCACTTTGATAAAAAATAAAAAAGTGGTTTGTTTAATTGGGTAGAAAGTGGTTGGAGGTAGATCTGTTTCATGTTTATTTATGCTAGGTATGCAAGGTTACCCAAGTATGGTAGAGATGTTACAGTCTAGTTTGTTGTGCTTTTCTCTTTTGGCGGGGGTATGGTTATATAATTTCTAAGGGAGAAAGAAGTTGGGCCTGGTCTGCCTAGTACTGTCTGATAAAGACTGAGGTGTCAGCTGGGTTTTTTGGGATAGGGGGACTATGGCCTGAGTGAGTAGGTAAGATCTCATTGATCTCTCCTAATCAGGATGGGCTTCTAAGCAGTGGCTGTTTACTTGCAGTTGGTGCCAATGGGGGGGAGGTGCTGCTTACAAGTGGCCCAAGTTTAATACCTGTCCTTGCTTCTGATCCCTGCCAAATGGGTGGTCTACAAATTTGGGGTCACTAGACTTGCTAGGGTGGTTGTTCCTATTGACCTTACCTGCAGAACAGGGGATGCAGCTTCTGACCAGCAGAGGCTGAGTTTTGGTGTCAATGGGGAGAGGTCCAGTTGAGTTTTAAAAGTTAAATTAAAAGAAACAACTTAAGAATCATTGGAGTCCCAGAGACCCAAGAAGAAAATCTCCAGGAAGAATCAGCAGTCAAGAATATCATCACAGAGAAACTACCACAGCTAAAGAATACATGTGACCAAATCCTGCATGCCTGAAGAGTACTAGCTAAAAGAGACCCCAGGAAAAATACCCCAAGACACATCCTTGTCACAATGAAGAATTCCACAAATAAAAATAGAATACTTAAAGCAACAAGATCAAAAAGGGAAATTACATTCAAAGGAGCATCCTTGAAATTTACAGCAGACCTGTCACCAGAAACACTCAAGGCCAGAAGGCAGTGGTGGTATATAGTAACAAAACTCAATAAAATAAATGCTTCACCAAGAATACTGCACCCAGCCTGACTGACTTTCAGGTTTGAAGGAAGTATACATGGCTTCACAGACAAACAACAGCTCAAAAACTTTACAGACTCAAAAACAGCCTTAAAAGAAAAATTGGAAGTTCTACTTTAAAGACATGACAGATCAACAAACACACCAAACTTCTACACAAAGATGACAATAAATCCCATGACAATTATCTTTCAATGTCAATGAACTAAATGCACCTGTTAAGAGGCACAGAGTGGCAAAATGGATCAAAAAAACTGAACCCAACTTTCTGCTGCCTACAAGAAACACACCTGATAATCAGAACATAGACTCAAAATCAAAGGCTGGAGAAAAATCATCCAAGCAAACAACACCCTTCAAAAAGCTGGAGTTGGGGCCGGGAGGTGGCGCTAGAGGTAAGGTGCCTGCCTTGCCTCAGCTAGGCTAGGACGGACTGCAGTTCGATCCCCCAGTGTCCCATATGGTCCCCCAAGCCAGGACCGACTTCTGAGCACACAGCCAGGAGTAACCCCTGAGCGTCACCAGGTGTAGCCCAAAAAACAAACAACAACAACAAAAAAACCAAAACAAAACTGGAGTTGTCATACTAATAATATCAGATGGCACTAACTTTATACTTAGAAAAGTTGTAAGGTACAAAGATGAATATTATGTACCAATGAAGGGATATGTACAGCAGGAAAAATCACTCTCCTAAACATATATGCACCCAATGAGGGACCTGCAAAATATTTAATACAATTGTTGGTAAATCTGAAAAAGGCTATCAATAATAACACAATAATTGTGGGAGACCTCAACACAGGCCTATCAACACTTGATAGGTCAACCAGATTGAAACCCAACAAAAATATACTAGACCTAAAAAGAGAAATGGAAGAAAGAGGTCTAGTAGCTATCTATAGGACACTCCATCCTCAGAAAACTGGATACACATTCTTTTCCAATGTGCATGAGTCATTCTCCAGGATAGAGCACATGCTGGTACATAAAACATACCTCCATAAAATCAAGAAGATAGAAATTTTGCAGGCAACCTTTGCTGACCACAAGACTCTGAAGTTAGATGTGAACTACAAAGGGAAACACAAGAAAATCTTGAACAGCTGGAAATTAAAGTCTGCTAATGAACAACTATTGGTTCCGAGATGAAATCAAAGAGGAAATCAAAACGTTCCTGGAAATAAATGACAATGAAAGCACAAATTATCAGTACCTATGGGATACAGCAAAAGTGGTACTGAGAAGAAAATTTATAGCTTTGCAAGCACACATCAGGAAGGAAGAAGGAGCATACATGAATAGTTTAATGACGCAGCTTATAGAATTAGAAAATGATCAACAAAAGGAACAAAAATAGGGAGAAAGAAGGAAATAACAAAGCTGAGAGCAGAAATCAATGAAATGGAAACCCAAAAAACAATCCAAAAGATTAACGAAAGAAGAAGTTGATTCTTTGAAAAACTAAACAAGATTGATAGACCATTGGCAAAACTCACAAAGAAAAAGAGAAAGAGAAACTTGATAAAGCGTATTAGAAATGAAAAGGGGGAGATCACAACAGATATTGCAGAGATTCAAAGGGTATTCAGAGAATACTTTGAGAAACTCTATACCACTAAATATTAGAACCTGGAAGAAATGGGTACATTTCTTTCAAGCCTTTCAAGAGGAACTACTACCAATCCTAGCCAGGATCTTTCACAAAATTGAAAAAACAGGAACACTTCCAAATAGCTTTTATGAAGCCAACATCACCTTAATATCAAAACCAGACAGAGATGCTGCCAAAAAAGAAAATTGCAGACCAATATCCCTGATGAACACAGATGCAAAGATCCTCAAAAAAAAAAAAAACCTTGGCAAACAGGATCAAGAAAATCATTCCAGGAATGCAAGGATGGTTTAATATCCGTAAATCTATCAACATAATACACAACATCAACAATAAGAAAAATAAAAATCACATGATCATATCAATAGATACAGAAAAAGCATTTGATAAGATCCAACACCCATTCCTGATGAAAACTCTCAGCAAGATGGGAATGAAAGGAACCTTTCTAAATATAGTTAAGTCCATCTACCACAAGCCAGTGGCAAATATTATCCTCAATGGAGAGAAATTAAAAGTCTTCCCTCTAAATTCTGGTACAGGACAAGGCTGTCCTCTCTCACCACTCCTATTTAACATAGTACTGGAAGTCCTGGATATAGCGATTAGACAAGAAAAAGATATCAAGGGAATCCAGATAGGAAAGGAAGAAGTCAAGTTCTCACTGTTTGCAGATGAAATGATACTTTACTTAGAAAACACTAAAGACTGTACCAAAAAGCTTCTAGAAATAATAGAATCTTATAGCAAAGTGGCAGGCTACAAAATTAACACACAAAAATCAATGGCCTTTCTATACACCAATAATCACAGGGAAGAAATGGATATTAATAAAACAACCCCATTCATATTAGTGCCACACAAACTCAAATATCTTGGAGTCAACCTGACTAAAGATGTGAAGGATCTATACAAAGAAAACTATAAAGCACTGCTCCAAGAAATAAGAGAGGACACACGGAAATGGAAACACATACCCTGCTCATGGATTGGCAGGATCAACATTATTAAAATGGCAATACTTCCAAAAGCAGTATACAGATTTAACGTGATTCTGCTAAAGATACTCATGACATTCTTCAAAGAAATGGATCAAACACTTCTAAAATTCATTTTGAACAATAAACACGTTAAAATAGCTAAAGCACTCCTTGGGAAAAGAAATATGGGAGGCATTACTTTCTCCAACTTCAAACTGTATCACAAAGCAATAGTTATCAAAACAGCATGACACTGGAATAAAGACAGACCCTCAGATTCATGGAATAGGCTTGAATACTCAGAGAATGTTCCTCAGACATACACGCACCTAATTTTTGGTAAAGGAGCAAGAAATCCTAAATGAATCAGGGAAAGCCTCTTCAACAGGTTGTGTTGCACAACTGATTAGCCACTTGCAACAAAGTGTATTCAGACCCCCAGCTAACACCATGTACTAAGGTAAAATCCAAATGGATTAAATATCTTGATACCAGATCTGAAACTATAAGATATATACAACATGTAGGTAAAACACTCCATGACTTGAGACTAAAGGCAACTTTAAGGAGGAAACAGCACTCTCCAAACAAGTGGAAGCAGAGTTAAACAGATGGTACTATATTAAGCTGAGAAGCTTCTGCACCTCAAAGGAGATAGTGCCCAGAATATAAAGGCAACCCATTGAGTGGGAGAAATTATTCACCCAATACCCATCAGATAAAGGACTAATATCCAAAATATACAAGATATTGGCTGAACTATACAAGAAAAAAATCTAACCCCATCAAAAAATGGGGAGAAGAAATGAACACTTTGTGAAAGAAGAAAGGCAAAGGGCCAAAAGGCACATAAAAAGATGTTCCACATCACTAATCATCAGGGAGATGCAAATCAAAACAACTATGAGGTACCACCTCACACCACTGAAATTGGGACACATCACAAAGAAGGAAAACAAGCAGTGCTGGTGGAGAGATGGACAGAAAGGAACTCTTTTTCACTGTTGGTGGGAATGCCATCTAGTCCAATCTTTATGGAAAGCTATATGGAGAATCCTCCAAAAATTGGAAATTGAGCTCCCATATGATCCAGCTATGCCACTCCTAGGACTATACCCGAAGAGCACAAAAATACAATACAAAAATCCCTTCCTCACACCTATATTCATTGCAGCACTATTTACCATAGCCAGACTCTGGGAACAACCAAGATGCCCTTCAACAGATGAGTGGATAAAGAAACTGTGGTACATATACACAATGGAATACTATGTAGCCGTCAGGAGAGATGAAGTTATGAAATTTTCCTACACATGAATGTACATGGAATTTATTATGCTTATTGAAAAATCAGAGGGAGAGAGAAAGACTCATAATAGTTTCACTCATCTTGGGTTTTAAGAAAAATGAAGGACATTTTTAGCAGTATCTCAGAGACAACAGAGACGTGAACTAGAGCGTGAAGCTCATGACATGAAGCTCACCACATAGAGTAATGAGTGTAGTTAGATACATAGCTACACTGAGAACTATCATAACAATGTGAATGAATAAGGAAAGTAGAAAGCCTGTCTCAAGTACAGGTGTGGGTGGTGTGGGAAGGAGGGAGATCTGGGAAATTGGTGGTGGGAATCTTGTACTGGTGAAGGGGGGTGTTCTTTACATGACTGTAATCATACAACTACAATCATATTTGTAATCACGACTTTTAAATAAAAAAAGAAAAAAGTGAAATTAAAATTTGTATTTCCGTACTTTATTTGCCTCAAATATTCATTGAAAATGTGTCATATTTTTACCTAGGCACATATAAATATAAGTGAAGAGAATAGCAAATATGAGTATACATCACTAGCATTAAGATCTCCAGCAAGATTATGAAAGGAAGAAAGCCTGAGAATTCTCTCACAGAAAATAATATGTGATCCTGGAATATATCGTGTATTAATGAATTACTTCCTTGAGTTTAATTTACAAGAAAAATTCAATCAAGGCCAGTGAGGGATACTTTAAAAATCCTTGGGGCACATAATTAGCTCTGCTTTTAACCTTGCTGGCACAGGAAGGACAGATTTTTAATAATGTTTAATTATTAAATTGTTCCTTTTCTTTTAATGAACCACTTCATTAAAATCTGGCACTCCAGGGAGATTTCTTCAGTCTTTATGAAACGATTTCTCTTTATTCAGTATGTAAGGTACAGAAGCACAACTAGTTTGGTTGGCTGTATGTTGGGAGATTTTATAATTCACATGATGTCTTCTATGACACATGTTATACTCAGGTTAAAACTGACTCAGAGAGAAAAACTTTCATAGAAATCATTCCTATTTCAAAATACAACACAAAAAAATCTCTATTGCCTGTCTCCTGTCATTAGCCACCTATTTGTGGTCATTTATTATTGTATTGATTTTCCTAAGGTCAGTACAGAAAGAAATGAGACAAAAAGAATGTTATTTGGACATTTATACTGCAACTCAGCCTAATTCATCCTTTATTTCTAGAATCCTGTTACTATATACTTTAGATTTCATGAAATTTATAAAGTTTTCACGAGATACTTATTCTATGATAGCTTTTGTCAAATTCAATTTGATTAAAAAATATTTGTTATTTGTGGGAATTTTGGGTCACTCACTGGGGTATCAAGACTCACTCCTGTCTCTGTACTTAAGGATCACTCCTAAAGGAGCTTAGGGACTATATGGGGTTCCAAGGTTTGAACCCTGGTCAGTCATGAGGAAGGCAAGCACCCTATCTGCTAATATATAATTCCAGTCTCTTAAAATAAAACTTAATTGTGTTTCTGTGTGCTTTTTTATTTGTAATTAGTCTTCTAAATTGGATTTAACTTAATTTGTAATCTTTAGACAGTCCTTTAATATGCGCAAGTCTCAGTTTTGTGAATTATTGAGTGTATTCGGGTTTCATTTAGCAGTACCAGTAGAGGGTGTGATCAGGCAGAGTTCTTAGTGATGTCTGGCAATGCTGGTTGAAATCGTGGCCTCCCAGGGATCAAACCTGGGTTTTCTTGCATGCAAAACAATGACACCAACTCCCACTGCTATTTCTCCATTGCAGTTACCTCATTTTTAAAAATTATCTAGTGCTATTTATTTATTTTTAGATTTTGGACCACAGGGGCTATTTCTTTCTCTGCACTCAGAAGACACTCAGACAGTGTTCAGGGACATATGAGATGCCTGAAATTGAACCTGGCTCAGTCATCTACAAAACAAAAGCCCTATCTATGTGTGATGGCTCTGGCCCCATCAGATGTTAAGGCAATATCGATAAATGCATTAATATTCAAGACACAATACATTTCAAAGGCTTTCATTATGTACATTTTTCAATATGTATTTTTATTCTTATTAGTAGTTGCCTTACTTTGTATTGAATATTGCACAAGTGCTCAAAATGTGATAGACATTTATAAGCACTGATTACTTAGTTTTTAGTTCTATAAAGGCAAGTATAAGATCTATCTTGGGAAACTTTGATCACAAAGCATAGTTTGAGCATATGGTAGGATAATTTATTAAATGCCTATTTTAATCTGATCCTGACAGTTCTGAAAACTGAAGACTTCAGGTGAGTCATCCAAACACAATAAGTTTCTGTTTTTATAATGTATAAATATGAGATATTAGCAAACTATGAAAGTCAAATGAAGGAATACAAAAATTGTCCCTAGATCTGTATGATTGACATGCAGAAAGTTTTCAAAAATGTTGACTATTTATGGAGGGTAGCTGACTTTATATGTTTAGGAAAGGTGTAAGTATACAAAGGAAATTCAAATAAAGATTCACTGAGTGTTTTCTATGTTTCTCCCAAGAGACATTCACAGATAACACTACTTGCTGTCTTGAGAAATTCATAAGTAAATGGACCACTTGAGCACAGCAGTCTCGAATTCTCTGCCCTCTAAGCGTCCATCTCTGACTCTATAAGAGGAGAATTATTTTGTTTCAAAAGACAGCTGAGTTTTCAGGTGTTAAGATGAGTTGAAATCCAAACATTTGGTAAGGAAATGGAGAAAGTTTTATAAATAGGAATAAGTAGGAAGAAGATATATTGAGGGAATAAAAAAGCTCCTGGACATATCTTAAAATAGTACAATTTTATAACAATATATCACTTTGTAGTGGCTACTTGAAATGATTTGTTCCATTTTGGAAAGTTCTTTTCTAATGCACTGAAAAGATCTAAAGAACTTTAGTGGCTTTATTTTGGGCTTTTAATGGACCAAAGAACTGAAGGATTCTATTTTATGTTCTAGCTACAATGAAAGAGAAGAAAATAGAGTATCACAGAAACAGGTATCTATGAAGTCATTTTATTTGGTTGTGATGGAATTAAAAATGTCTTGGGGATAAAGGACCAAAGTGTTTTAAAAATAAGCTTAGTAGAAAGAAAGTACAGAACTGAGAGTTCATCTGAGTGCAATAAGTTACATGGCTAAAGCAATTTCTAGTTTAAGTCTATGAGAAATGGAATTTGTTGAGCAATAACTCGTTTAGTTATCAAAATATATAAAAAGAAAGTCAAGATAAAAAAATCATTGATAGTTTTCTAGGACATAATTCCAATACCAAATGGCTCATTGCCAAATTTCTAAATGAGGTCTCTGATAGATTTCACTTTCTTTCCTTCCCTCCCCACATCTAATGGTCACACTTAGTGGTATTCAGAGGGTTCATTTTATAATTGGGATTGAAAACAAGATCTCACACACACACACTAGGCTTATTTTGTCACTTTAGTCACTTCTCTAGCCCATTGCCAAATTTTTGTTTTTGTTTGCTTTTGGTTTTGAATCTGACCTGGCCATGCTCAGGAGTAGTTCATTGCTCTACAATAACAACACATTTTTAGTGGCCTCAGGGAATCATATGGGATGCCAAGGTTTAAAACTGGATCATCAGGGGCCCGGGAGATAGCATGGGGGTAAGGCGTTTCCCTTTCATGCAAAAGGTCATCGGTTTGAATCCCGGTGCCCCATATGGTCCCCCGAGCCTGCCAGGAGCAATTTCTGAGCATGGAGCCAGTAGTGACCCCTGAGCTCTGCCGGGTGTGACACAAAAACAAAACAAAACAAAACAAAAACAAAAAACAAGCAAACAAAAAAAAAAACCTGGATCATCTGTGTGCAAGGCGTATGTCCAACTTATATATCTGGTCCTATTGGTAATGTTTTAGGGGATGTTTTACCTTAAATTATGGTACTTTCTACCTTGTGAGATTTTTTTTTGCTTTGTTTTGTTTTCTATCACAGAAGAAGATGGGGAGGATGTGGTTTGGGATTATATTTGGTAGTGCTCATGTGGTCTTCAAGTTCTGTGCTTAGTATAGTTCCTGGTGGTATTTAGAAGATCATGTGGTACCAAGGATAGAAAAAAGGTCAACCACGTGCAGGCATCTTTTAGTGTCTTCATTTTGTTCTCATATTTGTTGAGGTAGTAAGTTTAGACTGTAGTAGTAATCCTGTGGTCAGATATACTGTATAATCTGTCATTTGACAATAAGATGTCAGTTTCTCTGAATATATCAGAATTTTGAATTATAGACCATGTTTTACATTGACAATTACAAGTACAGAAATATTTTTACATATCTTCGACACACATTAATTGATTAAACTTATATATAGTGATGGATTATGCTTCTTGTGTGAATATATAAGGAGTAAAAGGGAAACTTATTCTCTTCTGACACAATTGCATAAATTTGTACACAGCAGTGTGAGTTAAACTTTCTGGCAATAACCTTCTGTTCATTTAGTTAGACTCAGTCATGATTAATTCCATTAGTTGTAATGATTAGAAGCTTTTTATTAGTTTTTCTCATTTTGCCTTACAAGTTTGAAGTATTGCTTATTTTATAAATAACATCTTATTGAGGAAATCCAAACATGATAACCAATAAAAATTTTGTTTTTCACTAATACTTTTTTTTTGCTTTTTGGGCCACACCCAGTGATGCTCAGGGGTTACACCTGGCTATGCCTTCAGAAATTGTTCCTGGCTTGGGGGACCATATGGGATGTCAGGGGATCAAACTGTGTTCTGTCCTAGGCTAATGTGGGCAAAGCAGATGCCTTATCCTTGTGCCACCACTTCAGACCCTCTACTAACACTCTCAATCTTACATTTATCATTCATATCTGAAATACCATATTTTTCGGCGTATAAGACTACTTGGAATATAAGACGATCCCTAATTTTTATGCTTGTGTCCTGATACAGCAGCTTTGGCTACACAGAATGTTCCTGTGCTGCAACTGTATGTACCACAGTGAGCCAATCACAACAAGCAAAGGTTCAAAGGTTATACTGTAATGGACTTCCTTTCTGACTCTGGCCCATTTGAGCAGGCTTTTAACAGTGCAGATTCCGGTCCAGAACTTTGTCTAATTTGATGCATCAAAAGCCTGCTTGGATTGGCTGAGTCAGAGAGGCGGTCCGAGCAGCCTTGCAGTAATTGGTGTAGGATCAAGTTGGAAAATTCATTTCTGCAACATCCAGATGATTTTCGTTTAGTATATCCTTTTTCAGAATATACTCGGCATATAAGACGACCCCCGATTTTCCGTTGACATTTTTTGTTTCAAAAGTCGTCTTATATGCCGGAAAATATGAAAGAAAACTTTTAAATATAATTGCTTATTTATTTGTTCTATCCATCTGCAAGACTAAAAAATTACATAAAAATAGATAATATGGTTGTTAATTTTCTGCCATATTCTCATTGCTTAATACAGTGCTGGTAGATATTATGTCCTTCAAGTATTTGTCTTTTTAAATAAATTGAAGAAAAGGCTATCTCTAACAGCAGAGAATTAAAAATAGTTACTTGTCATTCTACATTCGAACATGTCTTCTTTCCACTTACTGGGCGCATGTAAAATTTTGGATATTTATGCTTTAAGTTTTTTATTCAAACTTTTCTTAAAATCTAACTTCTATCTTAACATTATATTTATTTATTTCTTTACTACTTGGTTTACTTATTATTCATCCCATATGCGAAGACACAATTTGGTTTGCTGCTAAAGAATAACTTGTTTCTACCCCCAAAAGAATGGAAATCTAGGCAGTCGTGATAAAGAAAAAAATCTGTTTATATTTGATGTCATGTCAAATAGAGCACCTGTCCCAGTCATATGAAAGATATACTCTGGGAATGTTATAAAATTAATTATAATTATGCTTGTGAAAACTAAAATTTGACTATGTTAATGACTATGATAATTTTTACTTCATAAATTTATTTAAACCTTGATTACAAATATGATTGTAGTTGGGTTTCAGTCATGTAAAGAGCACTCCCCTTCACCAGTGCGACATTCCCATCACCAATGTCCCAAATTTCCCTCCTTCCCATACATCTCCCACCTGTACTCTAGACAGGTTTTATACTTCCCTCATTCATTCACACTGTTATGATAATTTTCAATGTATTTATTTTTCTATCTGCACTCATCATTCTTTGTGGTGAGCTTCATGTAGTGAGCTGGAACTTCCAGCCCTCCTCTCTTTTGTCTATGAAAATTATTGCAAGAATGTTTTTTATTTTTTTTAAAACCCATAAATGAGTGAGACTTATTCTGCATCTATCTCTCTCCTTCTGACTTATTTCACTCAGCATAATAGATTCCCAGTACATCCATGTAAAGGAAAATTTCATGACTTCATCTCTCCAGATGGCCAAACTCTGAAAACCAAAGATGCCCTTCAATAGATAAATGACAAAAGAAACTGTGGTATATATATACACAATGGAATATTATGACTATGGTAATTATGTTAGCTATGAGTTCATGAATAATTGGCATTCTCATAATACTAATAGAAAAATCATTTTACAGAGAGATTGACGAAGAATAAATTTGGAGCACTTGAAGACTATGAGAACAAAAGAAGATAAGACACTGGAAAAGTACCATTTTGTAGCTAAATATAGATTTAATTGGATAATTAATTTATACATTTGATATAATGATTAAAACATGACAGAATGAAATGTATTGTTAACTTTACTAAGTATTGGATGCTTTTTGTGTTTTAAATGTATAAAATAAAATACTGAATTTTTATATTATTTTTTGTTTAAACACCTTTGTTACAGACATGATTATGGTTGGGTTTCAGTCATATAAGATGACACCCCATCACCAGTGCAACATTTTTAATATAATTTACAGTCATTGTCATTGAGTTGAGAGTTTCAGCATTAATTAACTGAATTACTTTTTGTTTGTTTTCAGGCCACACTAGATGGTGCTCAGAGCTTACTCCTGGCTCTGTGCTCAGGGATCACTCCTGGTGGACTTAGGGAACCATAAGATATACCAGAGATTGAACTGAGGTTGAATGCTTGTAAGACAAGTGCCATATCCACTGTGCTCCATGCCCATAGCTAAAGTTATTATCTCCTAGTATCCTTATGTCCTTTCTAATCTATGAATATGAGTCTTCCTCATACTTCCTTACCTCCCACTTTAACCTTCCAATTTGGTAACCTCAATTCTGTAGCCATAGTCAAAAAATTTGTTTTTATTGAATGTTGCATATCCTCTTACTCAGTTTCATTGTATTTTACCTATAAGTGAAGTCATGCAGTATTTGTCTTTTTTCTTCTGATTTATTTATTTATTTACTTATTTTTAGTTTTTGGGTCACACCTGACATTGCTCAGGGGTTACTCCTTGCTTTATGCTCAGAAATCGCTCCTGGCAGGCTAGGGAACCCATATGGGATACCAGGATTTGAACCACCGATCTTCTGCATGCAAGGCAAACGCCTTACCTCCATGCTATCTCTCTGGTCCCCTGACTTATTTTTGTAGCAAAAAATTCCATCCATGATGTAGCAAAATGCTAGGCTTATAGTTGCATGCTAAACCATTTTGTTTATATAGCAAACCACCATCTTCTCATCTTTAGGTAGACCCTGGATTCTTTCCAGATCTTGACTATTGCAAATAGCGCTGCTATAAATAAGTGTGCATATACCTTTTTAAATTAGTTTCGCTGATCTGTAAATAAGCATTGAAGAGTAAAATTTCTGAGATACACAAATCTGATTTTAATTTAAGAGAAAAATTCCATACTGTTTACTATTGAGACTGAAACAATTTACATTTTCACCAACAATGAATGAAGGCTCCTTTTTTACTTATACTCCTGCCCAAACTTTTTTCTGGTCTTGATGTAGGACATTCTTATTGGTGCGACACGATATCTCATTGTTGTTTTGATTAGCATTTTTCTAATAGTCAATGATGGTGACTATTTTTCTTGTTTACTTTCTACTACTATATGTTTTACTGGAGAAATATTTATTTGACTCCTCAACCTATTTCAATAAAGTAATTTTATTTTAGCTTTTTATATGTTTTATATGTTTTGTATAGTTTATTATACATGTTACATAGTATCTTTGTCATGTGTATGCTACATAAATATTTTTTTAATTCTGTACCAGGTTTTCTGTTTTGGTGATCTTCTGTGAATCTTTTGCTCATTATGGAGTTTTGTTTCCATTGGTGATGAAATAAAATTTCTAATGACATTACTAAAGCATAGTGCTTTACTTGTATCTTTTTAAATCTGTTTTATGGGTTTACATAACTAATAAGATATTTAATCTTTACTTTGAGTTAAATATATAGTTAACTTTTTGTATATGATATGAAAGAGTGGTAAATGCTATTCTTTAGCATGTAACTTTTTCCATTTTTTTCAATTCCATCCTTTGGAAACTTTGCTTTGTCCACTTGTCTTGGTTCCTTTGCCAAAAATTAATTGTCCATAAAGTGAGTTTATTTCTGGACTCTAAGTACAATTAATTTAGTCTGAAGACTTTGCATTGATTTGAATACCACACCTATTTTATTTCTATATTTTTGTCATACAGGTTAAAGTCATTATTCCTTTTGCTCAATTCAGAAAATTTCCCCCAATTCTGCAGAAACTGAAAACATTGAGCACCCCCCCATCTCTTGAGTTAGTTTCTGGACAGCTTGGCTGCCTCATCTTTGCACATCAGAAGTATAGTGTAGTTGATGTTTTTTTTAATATTAATATCTTTATTTAAACACCTTGATTACAATGATGATTATAGTTGGGTTTCAGTCATGTAAAGAACAACCCCCTTCACCGGTGCAAAATTTTTAATTTCTTTGTAAAAAAGAAAAAAAGTTATAATTGAAACCTATTTTACTTTACTTTTTTCCTTCTAAGATTGTCTGAGAGGGAGCTTAAAGAAAAATTTCACACGGCTAAGCTACCAACCAGACTCAGATTTGACCAACTTGAATTTTCTCTTCCTTTAAATCAAATTTGATCCTTTTCTCCCTCACACACTTTTCTTTCACTCTGGATCCCTGGGATTACACAGCTTATTAAGGTTATAGCATGTAAGTTGTTTTCTCAGGTTCTGCATTTTGGAAAATCCCTATTTATCACCTAAAATATCACAATGTTTCATTTTACTGTTTTACTATATTAATTTTACTACATTTTCCAAAACTAGTCCTTACTGGCAAATTTCTTCTGCATAGGTGTTGGAAAGGGGTGGTATTCTCTTTATGACTGAAACTCAACTACAATTTTGTCTGTAATTATGGTGCTTAAATAAAGATTTTATATAAAAAAGAATATTCATATTCCCCAGTTCTTTTGGACTTTCTCTTATTCTATATCAATTTATCTTATAATTTCACTTTTACCTTTCTGGCATTCAACATAAATATTCTGTTTTGTATGTTCAAGCTTTTCTTTTCTTTCTTTCTTTCTTTCTTTCTTTCTTTCTTTCTTTCTTTCTTTCTTTCTTTCTTTCTTTCTTT
>PVKC010003377.1:0-39302 GCA_004027635.1 Crocidura indochinensis
TGCAATGTCCACCAACAAATGAATCACATTCTTACAATTAGATAAAATTCCATTAATCATCCAAAACATACTCCAGTAACACGTTTGACTTTCTCTTGAATTAAATTCTCTGCAATATTCTACTCCTTCCATTCACTGAGTGCAGGTTTTATAATTGCTTGCTTTTCCCTATGTTACTTTGTTTACTTTATAAACTGAAAAAATCTGTATTATTTCTTCCACAAAGAATATTATATAAATCTAGTATATTATTCAGAGTTACAGGATAAAATCACTTTAAACAAAAGCAAGTTAAAATAGTTGTTGTGCACTGAAATGACACCACAAATATACTAAAGAGATGACATAATAACTATAGCAAACCACCTGCTACAACCACCCGCTAAGGATCATACTATATCCATAAAATAAGATAGAAGAAAATATATCATAAATGGGGGAGAAACTTTCTGAAAAGATAAATAGGGTGCAGGTGTCAATATTATTCATTTTTATCAGTATGGTAAAAAATAATAGGACTTAATATCCAAACCATAGTGTCAACAGTACTGAATCTTGAGACCCTAATATTCTCATCCAAATTTAAAGAGATATTTTGCTAAATGACCACTGGAGTTGAGATTAATGATGGTACTGTATGTCTAAAAATGAACTGTGAGTAGCTTATTAAATTGTGTTGTTATGATAAAATTAAATAAGTTGTAGCTTGAGTCATAAAAATAAAGCATGTGGGGCCGGCATGGTGGCGCTAGAGGTAAGGTATCTGCCTTGCCAGCGCTAGCCTAGGACGGACCACGGTTCAATCCCCCGGCGTCTCATATGGTCCCCCAAGCCAGGAGCGACTTCTGAGCGCATAGTCAGGAGTAACCCCTGAGCATTACTGGGTATGTCCCAAAAAACAAAAAAACAAAAACAAAAACAAAAAAACACGTAAGGTAATATAATAACGAAGGCTCTGAAATCAAAGTTAAGATGTACTTGCTTTAAATTTATAGGTAAATTTTCAACTTGAAATTTTAGAAATAAAGCAAATGGTGCTTTATAAGAACCTACTTAAGAAACAAAACTTATGACAAATATAATAACACTGTAAACAGTGCAAGGGATTTTATACAAAAACAAAAAAAAGAGAAATATACATAATGGTGTTTAGAAATATAAAATTCAGGGGCCCGGGAGATAGCATGGAGGTAAGGCGTTTGCCTTTCATGCAAAAGGTCATCGGTTCGAATCCCGGTGCCCCATATGGTCCCCCGTGCCTGCCAGGAGCAATTTCTGAGCATGGAGCCAGAAAATGAGCACTGCCGGGTGTGACCCAAAAACCAAAATATATATATATATATATATATATATATATATATAATTCTAAATTTAGAAATTTTGTGCTATTTTTGAAAAGAATGATCATGAACACATAACATCCTTACACTATTTTTGAAACCCATTTTGTACCTATGGAAAGTTTAACTTCAAAATAAAAAGCATTTTATTATATAGCATTTTTATTACATAAAAAGCTGTCTCTTAAGCTTCTGTTCTCCCTTGGACACCCCACTTTCTTCACATAATTCTAAACTGTTTTCAATCCTTAAAAAGTATAATATTTAAAAATATTTAGGAAACATGCCAATAAATGGTCACTAAAGATGACAAGAATAGTCAAAGCTATATAAAATAGGCTTCAAAACCGTACTAAATTATTGCAATTATATAATTGTTAACATAAGCTTTCATAAATAGTACATTCATTAACATATTTGAACAACATAGGAAGTAAAAATAAATTGGACTAGACAATGGTGTGCAGCATAACGGTAGTTTAGAAATTTCCACAACCCATGAGACAGAGCGATGGCATGGGCATAAGGCGTCTGCCTTGTGTGCACTAGCCTAGGATGGACCGTGGTTCGATCCCCCACCCCAGCGTCCCATATAGTCCCAAAGCCAGGAGCAATTTCTGAGCACAAAGCCAGGAATAAACCCCCAGTGTCACCGGGTGTGGCCCAAAAACCAAAAAAAAAAAAAAAAAAAAAAAAAAAAAAAGAAATGTCAACAACCCAATTTCAACTATAGATACAACAACTGAATATCACAAGAAATTAATGATCTTATGTGAAGGTCTTATTAAGAGGCCCTTAACATACCTTAATGGGTATAATATTTTATATTATACATTTATGTATATAATTTATATGTTGTTTATGTATATATTTATTGCAATGAAATCTTCAAATATATCCTCAATGTTAATATACATTTTTTCAAACATTAAGTAATTTCTCAGAGTAAACCAAATGTTGGGACAAAAAGTATTAAATCATGAAAACTGAAGTCATATAAAATAATTTTAATCATCACTTTTCATAAGCTAAACACTAACCATAGAAACGTTCCTAGGGGCTGGACAGTGGCGCTGGAGGTAAGGTGCCTGCCTTGCCTGCGCTAGCATAGGACAGACAGTGGTTCAATACCCCGGTTTCCCAGATGGTCCCCTTAGCCAGGAGCGACTTCTGAGCACATAGCCAGGAGAAACCCCTGAGCGTCACCGGATGTGGCCCAAAAACAAACAAAACGAAACATTCCTAATGTCTAAGAATATAAATGTGTTAAATGCAATTGTCTTACAGACGTCTTCATCTAACTTCAATTCTTACACTACACACAAGAATGTAATCCATTAAAAAGTAGGTTGATGAAAAGTTAATTATGGTACCAAAGGTCAAAATACTATTGAAGAATTATTTGGACAGCAAAACATAAGACAATGCAAATACTCTAAAAAAGATTTGAATATAGAAATATTAGCTATCAATACAATAATATCAGCAATAAAATTTATAGTAAGGCATTATTTTACTCATTTAAATTAGAAATTTGTTAGCAAATATAATTACATTAAAATAATTTAGTAGACAGTTAAAAAGGTTTACATTAGGAAAGAAGAAAATGATCTAATAAGGAATAAAACTTTTACTTAAAGAATCTAGAATAAATGCAAATATAAAAGGAGCACAGTAAAATAAATTAAAGAAACTCACAAGGAATTATGCCTGAGATCAAAGTCATGAGTAAGTACAGAAAATATTAGGTGTGGTCTCCCAAAATGTTCAGAAAAATATGAAGACATAATGAAAAAGATGCATAGAGCATCGTTATTTCTCTCAACAAAGCATAGATAACCATAAGTCAAGATGACTGCATTAAGTTTGGTAACATTGTATTTTTATAGATAGCCACATACGTCAAAAAAACTGAGAATTTCAGAATGATTCTAAGTATACATTATGGAAAATGATAAATATATAATTATTTATCTCTTCTCCATCAGTCTATGTATGATAGGAATATCAGGGATGGACAATTACTATTTAACTTCTTTCATGTTCTTGTGAACAAAATTTTTCATCTTGTTTCCATTATCAGAGAAACATGCATACATTCCATTATTTTTAATGATACTTGCTTTTACAGAGGAATGTGAGTTTGAATAATTTACCACACTAATTTGTCATTTAACACACAGAAAAGTATATTAAAAATTGTACAACCTTCTTGAATAATTGTTCTAACATTTAGAAAAATGTTGAGTTGTACTAGAGTAGAAGTTAATTTTGGTAGCAAGTTATTAAAATAAATAATATCCAAAGAAAGTGCCACATAAAGATACGTTTTATATTCCTCTGTAAGATAAATATGAGATTTTTTTAATATAACAACATTTTATTGGGAAGCAAAATTGGAAACTTGCTATAGACAAGAAGTAAACATTTGCCTTATTAAAATCTGCTGGGAACTAAATTGCTTAATGAGTGTAACCACTTGTCATATTCTTTCAAAAATAGACAATTGACTTTTAAAGTTATATTTTCTTTTTACCTATAAAACCAGTTAGGACTGTATTTTTATAAATCATCATTCTATTAAAATGCAGCATGAACATTTGTTTCTTCTTTAATGCTATAAGTTGAAAATAAAATATTGACTTTAGAATTATTAAAAAGTTTAGGAGCAATGGAAGATAATTCCATTCTGTAAAATCCTATTTTGTTTAAACTTAGAACCCCTCTGTACATTTAACTTTACAAATCTGACTGAGGCTCTACATGTTTTATGAATTTAAGAGAATTAGAACTTATAAAAATACTGGAAAAGCTGTAGCTACTTAATTTGATCAAAAGTTGAATATGTACAGAAAATTTTGCAAAATTATATAAGCTTTCACGTTTATACTAATATAGTTAGTAAATATAATATAGTATAGTATGATGTATTGTATATATGTTGTATATACAATATACTTATTGTACATACATTATATGCTATTGTATAGCATAATAGACAATATATTATAGTAATATTTAGAAATAGACTGTAAAATAGCTTTTCTAAACTACTATGCTAATGTCTATATTTAAGAACATATAGATTACATTGCTTTGTCTCTCTTTTTATGTAGAATTAAAACACATTAGAGCAATATTCTCAAAATATTAGCAAATATCAGAATTAAAACTCTTCAAATTCTTTAATGAGGCAGTGACTTTTCATTAAATTCTTCCAAAGAGATTTGCCTAAATTGTTCTTATTATGCTTTCTATATCACCTTTATTAACTTGAGTTACAAAAGCATTAAGGCAGAAAATGTTGAGTATCTTTAGAGTAGGTCTATTGGAGTGATGAAAATGTACAGTAGTCAGTCCCACCTTTTTCTTTGTGGCAACTGATAATGTACCCAGAGCCTCACACATGTAAAGTATTTTGGCTACCCTGAGTCACCATCTGGCAATGGAAACAATTACTTTAGTCTTTAGTCATAGCCTAATTGAGTAATCAAATTATTTTTTATTTAGTAAGATTTTTGAATCCTAGAAATAAATTTGAGAATGTTACAAATTAAGTTTTTCAATGGCAATAGCCTTTTGGATGTATATTGTAGAACAGTTCATAATTTAGTAGATAAAAATTGTGTGTGGTCCAATGGGACAAGTGGATGTCAAGGACACAGCCTGTTATCTGAATAATGAATTATGAGCAAAGGATGTTTTGGAATGTACAGTTGGTTTGAACTGAAGAAGCTTGTAAATGTCATAATTTAACTGACAATTTTTCAGGAATTCAATAAAAGACAAATTACTGCTATGCTATTAGGATTTTCTCTCTCAAAAAACTTATGTACTAAAATCCTAATGCAAATATTGTTATATGAGAGATGAGGAATTGACAGCTTGTAATTAGGTTATAATATAAAGACCGCTATGAAGGAGCAGTATAGATTATTTTAGAAGACATTCCCCAGGGGCACATAATAATGGAAGAATCTGCCACCTGGAAATATTGTTTTTTCTTTTGGCCACACCTGTTCAGAGTTTTCTCCTGACTCTAGGCTCAATGATTATTCATTCCAGATATTCTCCAAAAATATGTGGGAATGCCAGGAATCTAAGCTGTCTCAGCCATATATAATAAAATTGCCCTAACCCATTGTACTATCAGTATTGCTCAAGGAAGATGATTTTTTAAAATGTTTTTGGGCTACACCCAGTGATGCTCAGGGGTTACTCCTGGCTATGCACTCAGAAATTCCTCCTAGCTTGGGGGTTCATATAAAAGGCCAGGGGATAGAAACGAGGTACATCTTAGTCTAGCATGGGTAAGGCAGACACTTTACCGCTTGTTGCCACCACTCCAGCCCCAAGGAAGTTGATCTTAACAGAACTTAATTCAACCATCAACCACATTGGTTAACATGCAATCTCCCCAGAACTTTCAGAAACAAATACATTTGTGGTGCTTATAAATTGTTCATTATGTTTTGTCAATTTTACAGCATAAATGGACTAAGAAACTTGATATTAAATTCTGAAGATGTCATAGCACTCCTTTCCGAAATAAAGTATCCTTGAAACTGGTTGCTGTTCTGAAAATTGAAGAGCCTTTAGATTTATGTTAGAAAATGCCAAAAATTCCTGATGGAACCAAAGAAAAAGTAATTAATATGATGACCTTAGGGAGAAAATGAGGAGTATGGACAAATTCTCCATCACCCTAGAAATATATGCATTTTCATAGAAAGGTGTGAGTAGACATTTAGATGTAGCAGAGAGATCATTCAAACAATGCTTCAGAAGAAAATGAGGGGTTAGACTGTCCTCAAAATGTTAAAGCAGCAAATAACTTTAGTTATTGTATTTGTTTATTTTGGGGTAATATGAAAACTTCTGAATATTAAATTTCATTAATTTTAAACACCATGGTTTGTAAAGGTACTCATAATATAATAGTAATTCATGGCACTCAACATTTCAGCATCAGTACTACCACCAGTATAATATTCCCTCCAAAACTTTCTCAAAGCCTTCCCTGAGCAGGTACACATAATGTATTTAATATCTTTGGTTCAAGAAAACAGTAATGGTATTATTAAAAATTCCTTAACATGAAATTTATGATACTTTTCATATCTTGCAATTAAAGTCAATATACCACAGACTTAAGTTTACTAAACTGTTCATTGCTTAAATATTACATAGTTGGTTTGTTTGCTGGGATTGTGTCATTTTTTAAATTTAATGATTATCTTTATTTAATCACGGTGATTACAAATATGATTATAGTTGTATGATTACAGTCATGTAAAGAACACCCCCCTTCACCAGTGCAATATTTCCACCAGGTCTCCCTCCTCCCCCCACCCCACACCTGTACTGGAGACAGGCTTTCCACTTCCCTCATTCATTCACATTGTTGTGATAGTTTTCAGTGTAGTCATCTCTCCAACTGCACTCACCACTCTATGTGGTGAGCTTCATGTCATGAACTGGACCTTCCAGTCCTCATCGCTCTTGTCTCTGAGATACTGTTAAAAATGCCTCTAATTTTTCTCAAAACCCATAGATGAGTGAAACCAATCTGCGTCTTTCTCTCTTCCTCTGATTTACTTCACTCAGCATAATAGATTCCATGTACATGCATGTATAGGAAAATTTCATGACTTCATCTCTCCTGACGGCTGCATAGTATTCAATTGTGTATATGTACCACAGTTTCTTTAGCCACTAGTCTATTGTTTCCAGAGTCTGGCTATTGTAAATAGCACTGCAGTGAATATAGGTGTAAGGAAGGGGTTTTGATATTGTATTTTTGTGTTCCTCGGGTATATTCCTAGGAGTGGTAGAGCTGGATCATATGGAAGCTCAAGATTGTGTGATTTATTTGATATTTCAGATCTTAGTTATTGCATTCCTATTGGAAAGTCAGTCTTGTAATAATGGAGTCAGGACCAGAGTTAAAGGGCAGCGGGGAAGATGTTTGCTTTGCACATGGCTGACCTGAATTTGAATCCTGACATCCAATATGGTCCCTAGAACCTAACAGGAGGAAATTCTGATGCAGAGTCAGAAATAGAGTGTAGCTCAAAAACCAAAGTTGTGGAGGTGTCTGAAAGTTCAGGTTTCTCAGTATATGCTGAGCTCATGTGGTGAATCAATTGTTTGTGATTGCAGAGACTGAGAATTTAGAAACATGGGAGAAGTTGGCCTGCCCTGATTTCAAAAAGTCTCTAGAGATATTAGCTGCAGAACTGGCATGCTTAGAGTTTGGGTTACACTCACAGTCTCTGCAGGGCCATTAGTGTGGCAGTAGTTGTAGTCTGGGTCTCTATTTGCAGCTTCCAGGGCTTCAACAGAGCAGTAGACTTGTCTCACATGCCTTTTGAGGCACCCCAGAGTGATAAGCAGGTATATTCATGAATTATATTGAGGCAGGTATATTCGTGAATTATGACTCTCTCTTTATATTGGGAGGGAATCACATTCGGCAGCTCCCAGGAGTTACTCCTGGCTCTATGCTCAGAAATCGCTCCTGGCAGTCTCGGGGACCATATGGGATGCCGGGATTCGAACCACCGTCCTTCTGCATGCAAAGCAAACGCCCTACCTCCAAGCTATCTCTCTGGCCCTGAGTTATACCTCTTTCTTGCTTCAATTTTTGTCTCCATTTTAAAGGTGCTTGCCACTGTGCAGAAATGGTGGTAAACTCTGAAACATGAGTGTGGTTGCTAGGATTTCTGCAAGTACAGAGGAGCAGAGGTTGAACGGTGAGGAGAACTTACAGGTAAGGTAAAATTTTAAGTATTGGAAGGTAATATTTGTTTAAAGCTAAGTTGAAGGTATATCATTGATCATTTTAAATATATAGTAAAATTAAATATGAATATTAGTAAATATTTATTCATTGAAATGTGAAATAATATTGATGTGGGTGTTGCACTTACCTTGCACACTAGCAATCCCAAGGACCTGATACTGTCCCTTGAACATAGCTCAGAGTGACCCCTGAGTATTGTTAGATGGATCCTCAAAACAAACTAAAATTAGACATAAAAGTGAGTGTCACAAAACACAAAAATACACATAGTTATGAGATTTAAATATTAAGCCTGTAAATAATGCTTCTAAATTAATAATAAAATTTATTTTTTAATATTTTAAGGAAAAGCCTTTTCAGGGATATGTGATATTTTAGAAGTCAAGGACACATAAGTAGTATGTACAGTGACTTCCATGTTCAATAGCCAGCTTTTTGTTTTCATTTGAATATCCAGTTTTCTCCTGAAAGAAAAACTCCATTAAGTAGTTAACTGAATGACAAGAAGCTAAAGTCCAAACATTGGTGACAGTATACTTATATTTAATGGAAGGTAAAATAAAAGGCTTATAGACTTAAACGATTAGTAAACTGCGAGTTAGATCATAGAGTTGTAGATAGGTGTTTTAGGTCACTTACATATAATGAACATCAATTAAAACATTTAGCCTGAGATATATATATATATATATATATATGCATTTATATTATACTCTAAGTATTTTTAAATTTTTATCATAACATTTTTCAATATATCCAGCCATATAATTTTATTATTAAAAGTTTTTGACCAGGGGTCAGCGAGGTAGCACTAGAGGTAAAGTGTCTGCCTTGCAAGCGCTAGCCAAGGAAGGTCAGCGTTTGATTCCCCAGTGTCCCATATGGTCCACCTAAGCCAGGGGCAATTTCTGAGCGCTTAGCCAGGAGTAACCCCTAAGCATCAAATGGGTGTGGCCCCAAAAAACAAAAAATAAAAATAAAAAAATAAAAAATAAAAAGGTTTTGACCAAAAAAGAATAAAACTGTACTTTTATCAAGGTACAGTTAAATTTAAAATGTCATTATATTTTTCTCCAATAAATATTATCTTAGACAATGTCTTTTGTTACAGAGTTGTATTTGATAGCATAAATAAATACTTTTAAATAAGCAAAGAAATTATAAAATTACTGTGTTAAAATCTTGCTAAACATTGGTTAAAATGTTTCATACATATAAAATAATCTTATTGCAGAGAATACAGAAACACTCTAAAATTATTTAAAGTTCTTTCATTAAGATGTCCATTTACTTTTTACTGAGAAGTTTTTTTTTTTCTTTTAGCAACTGTGATGGACAGTTTCTTTCCTTTGATTGATAATTTTTTATGTTTAAAGATTAATAAAGGAGTATTCTACATTTGCATTAACAATTAATATTTAGAAATTATTAATTATTAGAATAAACTCTATATGGAAATACTAATAATTCATATTTATGTGTTTTGCACCCCCAAAAGCAATATAAGCTTAGACATATCAAACAGATTTTAACAGATTACTATTAAAATGTTAAATGATAACGCATGTTCTGAAAAAATAAATGTGATAAGAAAAAATCTAGATGATTTATGTGTACATCTAGTGATGCACATAGACTGTATGTAAAGTAACATTATTGTTTATAGCTTTTGATATTAAAATTATGAGATGACGTTTGGTAGAGGAAGGGAAGGAATTAAATATGGAGTAAGATAATGTGGTTGAATATAGAAGAATAGGAGGAAGAAGGATATGGAGGAGTGAAATAAGACAACAGTAAACAGTAAATGTATCCTGAGTTGTTTTGAGCCAACCAAAACATCGGAAGATAATGAATAAATAACACAACTAATATGAAATATTTGAAATATTATTGAAAATAGTTTACAAGGTGCTATGATTGATAAACATACTGAACTTAAGTTTAATATTTTCATATAACATATATTTCTGAAAGATCATGAATCATTACCTTTAATACATTATACAGCTATGTTGTTTTGTGAAGAGTTATTTTATAAGAAGGTTATATAGGAAAAGTATTGTGTTCAAGAAAGAATGCAAACATCTCTAGAAGGAGAGTACATTGATGAATTAAAAGGGGCCAGAGAGATAGCATGGAGGTAAGGCATTTGCCTTGGATGCAGATGGTCGGTGGTTCAAATCCTTGTATCCCATATGGTCCCCTAAGCCTGCCAGGGCTTAGAGCCAGGAGTGACCCCTAAGCACTGCTGGGTGTGACCCCTCCAAAAAACAAAATAACAACAACAAAAAAAACAAAAAGAAAGTGCTTACAAATAATAAATTTGAATGCAAATAATACGATAAAGGACTATAGGTAAAAATTATTTTTCTTAAAATCTGTAAATGGTAGAGCTTGTTTTCAAAGGTTAAAATTTGATTGGATTTAAATATTGTGTAACTTCGGGACCTAGTTTTACAGCTCTATGCTTCAGCATTTCAACAAACTTTCAATGACATTGTACCAACAAAGGATAACTAATCAATCTGATTTAAAAAAAAAAAAAGGCAGAATCTATGGTGTAAGTAATGGCTGTAGCAGCACACAGAAAAATGGATAAACTGAATGCAGACCCAAAATGTGAAATCCATGTAACATTCTCACCCAGCTATGGGACATCTGACTCCTTGGAGAAGAAGCAATAGATCACAGGCCAAGTTTCTAGGGATATAGCCAGAGGCAGTGAGTGGGTATGGTAGAGGAATATTAAGCAATAAAGGCCACTCTGGAAGCATTTGCAAGGCAGTGTTCCCCAAAACAGGTGTCTGGCAGTATGTGGCTCCTGGATTTGGACTGATAGGGATGGGAGTTGCAGAAATTGGTGCAGGTTCATCTTAATGACCAAACACATAGCAGCGAGACATTAGCAAAAGGGACCAAGCATGGGAAAGGACCAGTAGTTTGGCCATATGGCAGATGTGGTGGGAGATACTGCCTACAGATGGTAGTGAGACTGGGAAACAGTATTGCCACTGCCAAGTGGCAGGACTCAGAGCCACAGGGCTCTACTATGACCCTTTTGTAAAAGAGCTTACAGGATGACAGCCAGCATTTCTCCTACAAATGACCCCACAATTGGCCAGGCAGGAAGTGATGGAGGTAAAGCCCTGCCTACCAGACAGCAGTAATGCTGGGAAAGGGTGTTGCCATTGTCAGGTAAAGGGACTCAAAGGTGCAGGAGCAGTTCAGATCCCATTCTATGCTGTTTGCAGACAAGGATAGTAACACTAGTGTGGGAACTGGGAAAAGGTTAAGGGCTGCAGGAGGGCCCCACAATGTGGCCATACCAAAGTAGAAACCCATCATTGAGACGGCTGTCAGCAGTGACATTTGAAGAAAAAGAGTTGCTTTGCTTGCAAACATCCTTTCCTCTAGTCCAGGCCACCCCTTTGAGTAATGCAGGCAGGGCCTCAGGCCCAGTCAACATTTTGAATTGAGGTCCCTGCACCAGAGATAATCTGGTCACGAGAAAGACCTGACCAGAGATGGGCAATTGTTATGACTTTGGGCAATTATTGGAATCAAATGACTCATTGTGAGCTGAGGTTAGTTCAATGACAAGAGAATAACAGCTCAGCTTTGCTCCAATGCCATATGTTTCTTCTTTTCAAGAAGCCCGAGGAATAAACACATACATGCACACACACACGCACACAACACAAAAAAAACAGACCATAAAGGTCACAATAAAAAGCGAAACTCCAACAGAATTAGTGAATGATGATGGTAGTTCTGAGGACTCAACTAACATCAGCCACCTACCTACCCTCTCTGATAAGAAATTTAGATATGGGCCGGGTGGTGGCGCTAGAGGTAAAGTGCCTGCCTTGCCTTCGCTAGCCTAGGATGGACCGCGGTTCGATCCTCGGTGTCCCATATGGTCCTCCAAGGCAGGAGCGACTTCTGAGCGCATAGCCAGGAGGAACCCCTGAGCGTCACTGGGTTTGGCCTAAAAACCAAAATAAATAAATAAATAAATAAATAAATAAATAAATAAATAGAAGAAGTGTGGAGGATATAAAGAATTCAAAGAAATCATGAACCAAATGTAATGAACAGTGACTAAGCCTCAGGAGGATATGACAGCTGACAGCAAATATGAGAACTTCAAACTAAAATGATAGGACAAAAACCTTGGTAGAAAAATGAAAAACTAACTGCAAGTCCTCACAGGCAGAGTCATAACTTCTGAGGACAGGGTCAGTGAGCTGGAAGATATTATATGTAACAACTCCATGCAGCAGAAGTTGGAAAGGATACTTAGAATAAATGAAGAGAAGATGGGAAAATGCCCAAAATAATTGAACTGCAATAACAGACCTTCGAGACACATTCAGAAAGAACAACATAAGAATTTTTGGAGAAATGAAAGGCAGGAAGAAAACGTCTATGAAAAGCAACTCATCATTGCTGATGAGTTCTCAGACTTCCAACATACTGGATGCTTGAAGAATTGCAGCTAAGAGAGAGCCAAATAAAACCACCCCAAGGCACGTCCTAATCAGAATGATGAAAACCACATATAGGAATAGAATACTGAGAACAGCATGATCAAAAAGTGAAACTTCATACAAAGAAACATGATGAAGATTTACAGCAGATTTATCACAATCAGCCCTCCAGGCCAGAAAGGCAGTTGTGGGATATCATGAAATATCTCAAGAAATAAACTTTCAAATAAGTCTTGCAATGCATAGAACACTCAGCCAGATTTTCATTCTGGCTGTCAGAAAAATACAGAGTTTTGTGAATAAACAACAGTTCAGGAAGTTATACACTCAAAACTAGCATTGGAAGAACTAAAGTATCCAGAGCAATAGCACAGCAGTAAGGCATTTGCCTTTCTAGTGGCCAACATAGGACGAATTCAGGTTCAAATCCTGACATCCATATGGTCTCCAGAGCCTGCCAGGAGCAACTTCTGAGCATAGAGTAAGGAGTAACACCTGAGCACCACCGGGTGTGACCCCAAACCTCCACAAAAAAAAAAAAAATAAGAAGATGAAGAAGAACTGAAGGGTCTTAAAGTCAAGACAGACCCCATCCCATAATTGCACCAAACTTCTAAATAAGATGGCATAAAATTTTATAGCAATAAAATCTCTCTTGGGCCGGGCGGTGGCGCTGGAGGTAAGGTGCCTGCCTTAGGACGGACCGGACCACGGTTCGATCCCCCGGTTCCCATATGGTCCCCCGTGCCTGCCAGGAGCAACTTCTGAGCGCATAGCCAGGAGTAACCCCTGAGCGTCACTGGGTGTGGCCCAAAAACCAAAAAAAAAAAAAAAAAAATCTCTCAACATCAAAAGACTAAATATACCACGGAAGAAATATATGATGGCAAAATCGATCAATAAAGTTGAGTCCAATTTTGCTACCTGCACAAAACAGAGTTGAATATTCAGAGCAAACACAGATTTAAAGTCAAATATTGGATGACAATTCTTCAAGCAAATGACTTTCTTCAAAAGCTTGGGGTTACCACACTGATTTCAGAAGACATACACTTTTGCTTAAAAGAATTACAAGTTGGGACCCGAAGAGATAGCACAGCGGCCTTTGCCTTGCAAGCAGCCGATCCAGGACCAAAGGTGGTTGGTTCGAATCCCGGTGTCCCATATGGTCCCCCGTGCCTGCCAGGAGCGATTTCTGAGCAGACAGCCAGGAGTAACCCCTGAGCACCGCCGGGTGTGGCCCAAAAACAAAACAAAGCAAAACAAAAATAAAAGAATTACAAGAGATGGACATGTCTTAATAATGAAGGAATATGTGCATAAGGAATAAATTACTCATAAACATATTTGGAACAATGAGGGGCCAGCAATATATTTAAAACAACTGCAAACAAAAGTTAAGTTAGACATAATTGCAACACAATAGTATTGGGAGTCTTCAAAAAAGCTCCATCTCTTGATAGTTTATGCAGTCTAAAACTTAAGAATAGTATGCTGGCATTTAAGGAATAAATGGAAGAGAGTGACTTAATAGACATATTTAGAGGTTTTATCTCAACAAAGCTAAGTATATATTTGTCTACAATGTACCTGGTTCATTCTCAAAGAGAGACCAAAACTGGGGCATTAAAAATGCATCCATAAAATCAAGGTACTAGAAATCGTATTGTATATCTTCTAAGATCATGATTCACCGAAAATAGAAGTAGATTATAAAAAAAAAAGGATAAATAACTTTAACGCACTGAAATTAAATAGATCACAACTGGTTATAGATAAAATTCAGGAGGAAATCAAAAGATTCCTGGAAATAAAAGAAAATGGAGACATGAATATAAGAATTTTGGAGACAATGCAAAAGGATATCAATAGTAAATTCATATATTTGAAAGCTTTCATCAGTAAGGAATAAATGGTCTACATAAATATCTTAATAGAACAACTTAAATTGGAAAATTATCAGCAAAATAAGTGAAAAGAAGGCAAGCAAAAGGAAATAAAAGGAAGCAGATAATTGGAAACCTAGAAAACAATAACAATAGTTGATAAAAGAAAGTGTAAGTTCTTTAAAATATAAACAAGAGTGGCCAGAATTATATCACAGTGGTTGAGCATTTGACTTGCATGCGGCTGACCCAGGGTGGACCTTGGTTTGGTCCCTGGCATCCTATATGGTCCCCTGAGCCAGGAATGATTTCTGAGTGCATAACCAGGAGTAACCCCTGAGCATCACTGGGCCCAAAACAATAAATAAATAAGTAAACAAGATTGATAGACGATTACCAAGACTAACACACACAAAAAAGAGAAACTTAGTAAAGTTAATAGGAAATGGAATAAGAGATGTTTCTACAGGTACTTCAGAAACAAGCATGATAATTCTGGATATATACCACAGAACAAGAGAAGCTAGAAGAAATAGATAACTTTTTGTATGCCTTTAATTTTCCAAGGTTGAATGATTATCTATCACTATTGAGGAATTAAAATGGTAATCAAAAATTTTCCCCAACACAAAAGCCTAAGACCAGATAAATTCATGAATGAAGTATTTCAAACCTTTCATGTAAAAGGTCATCGGTTCGAATCCCGGTGCCCCATATGGTCCCCCGTGCTGCCAGGAGCAATTTCTGAGCATGGAACCAGGAGTAACCCCTGAGCACTGCCGGGTGTGACCCAAAAACCACAAAAAAAATTATCCTTTTTAGATTTTTACAGAAATCGAAAAATAGACTCCTAAATAATTTCTATATAGTTAGCATCACTCTGACACCAAAAGCAGATAATGCAAACACAAAAAATGGTAATTTCATGCCACTTTCCTTAATAAACACATATGCTGTATTCTCAACAAAATACTGGAAATAAAATCCAATAATTCAACAAGAATATCATACATCACAAACAGTAGAATTCATGCCAGAATTTCAAGGATGGATTTTTCCGTCTGCATGTCAATCAATCTAGTATGCCATATCAATAAAATAAGAAAATAAAATTCAGAAGATAATTTTAAAAGAATCAGATAAAGAATTTACAATGTCCAACACATGTTAATGATAAAAAATCTCAACAATATGGAAAGTGATGGAACTTACATCAATATAGTCAAAACCATTCATCTTAAGCAAACATTGCAAACATTAGGTTCAATGGGGGAAATCTCAAAGCCTTTTTTTTCTGATATATAGCAAAATACAAGGTTTCCTTTACCTTCACAACACCACTATTCAATATTGTCCTGGAAATATTTGCCATAGATATTAGGCAAGAAAAAGATCAATGGCATCCAGAGAGAAAAAGAAGTAAAGCTCTCACTCTTTGGAGATTACATTATACTATATTTAGAAAATCCTAAAGACTCTACAATATGATATAATTAACAATAGTATACTAAAGTCATAGTCTACAATGTTAATATACATATATGTATATATATATATGAGAGAGAGAATAGTAGAAAGCACTATTTCAAATACTAAAGTTGACCCATGATAATGGGTTAGGAGGATTAAAATAAGTAAAGTGACAATATGTCTGAAAGAATCGTACATATTTAATGCACTCTTATAAGAATACCAATACATTTTGTCAAAAAATCAAATACTCCTGGAATTTGTATGAAACAATAAATGACCATGAATAGTAAAGAATTTTTTTGAAAAATAAAGATGGGAGGCATCACTTTACTCAACTTCAAATTTACTATAAAGCAGTAGTCATTAGAGTAGCATGGTGGGGCTGGAGCGGTAGCTTAGCATTAAGGTGCTTGCCTCGCACCTGACCTAGGACAGACCATGGCTTGATCGTCTGGCATTCCATTTGGTGTCCCATGCCAGGAGCGATTTCTGAGCCCAGATCAGAAGTAACCCTGAAGTTTGGAGCTTAGAGTGTGGCCCCAAAACCAAATTAAATAAAATAAAAAATAAAACAGTATTCTGAGATTTTTCCCCAAAGGCAAACTATTAATCAATCTTCATGTGTGTGTGTGTGTGTGTGTGTGTGTGTGTGTGTGTGTGTGTGTGTGTGTGTGTGTGTGTGTGTGTGTGTGGTTTTTGGGTCACACCTGGCAGTGCTCAGGGGTTACTCCTGGCTCCATGCTCAGAAATTTCTCCTGGCAGGCACGGGGGACCATATGGGGCACCGGGATTCGAACCGATGACCTTTTGTATGAAAGACAAACACCTTACCTCCATGCTATCTCCCGGGCCCCTCAATCAATCTTATATAAAGAAATAAAATAAGTGCATCAAGGAAAGCCTCTTTAAAATGTTGTGTTGGGAAAACTGGTCAGCTGCATGCAAAAGTGAACTCAGAGTTCTAACACCTTGCATTAAAGTCAAATAAAATAGATTATAAACCTTGACATCAATCAGTCTTTACAACATTAGGTCCATAGAGACAAATGTAGGCATCCCACTCTATAACACTGAAGCTAAATGTATCTTCACAGGCCAAACAAGTGAAAACAAAGATAATCAAATGGAAATCTTTTGCACACTGAAGAAAATGGTGAAGAGGATAAAAAGACTTCCCATAAAATGGAAAACCTATTTATCTAGTATCCATATGTTACATGGTTAATATTTGTTATATACAATGCACTAGTAGAAATTAGTAAGAAAAAAATACTAACCACAACAAAAAATGGGGAGATGAATTTGAACAGACATTTTTTCAAAGAAGTAATACTGATTAAAAAAAAGTCACATGACAAAAATGCTCTTCATAACTAATCATAAGAGAGATGCAAATCAAATCAACAATGAGATATATTCTCCCATGACAGAGTCTGGCACACATCACAAAGAACAAGAACCACCAGTGCTTGTTCATATATGGGGAGAAAGGTATTCTCATTCATAATTAGTGTTGGTGGGAATGCTGCTAGTCCAGCCTTTTTTTATAATATTAATTTTTATTTTGACCGAAGTGGATTACATATCTTTCACAGTAATATTTTAGGTATATATTGACATTGAATCAGGGGAATCCCCACCGCCAAAGTTGTCCTCCCTCCACCCCTGTTCCTGGCTTGTATCCCATATTCCCCTCCCTTTCCCACCGGCTGCTATTATAAGTGATCCCTTCTGTGTCTAGCTTGTTGTAGATTGGGTATCGATTCTGTTGTCCTTGAATTGGGTTTGATGTTTAAGTCCAATCATTTTAATTACTACTTAGTGATCATACAACTCTTTGGTCTTGCTATACTCCATTGTTTCCCTCTCAGTTTGAGAGGTGGAACAAGATGGTTCAAGTTATGTGGTTCTGTTTGAGGAAAAGAAAAAAATAAAATGGGAGTAAAAATCAAACAAGCAAAAAGTGGGCAGAGTCCTACTAGAGACTATAAATATTAATTTAAGCGAAGAAAAGTAAAAAGGAAGGGAAACACATCAACAATCCAAAAAGAAACATCAAACAAAAAATCCAAAACGCACCACAGCAAGAAAGACAACCAACACACAATAACCATGGTCATCAAAAAAATAGAAATTGAGCTTCCACGTTGCTGAGCAATACCAGTCCTAGGAAACCTTAGGAACAAGAAAACCCAATAAAGAAAATATCTTGGCATTCATATGTTCATTACAACACTGTTTACAATAGGAAGAATTTGGAAACAAACCTGGTGCCTGAGAATAGATGAATATTTAAAGAAACCATAGTACATCTACACAATGAAATACCATGGAGTTGTTAAAAATGAAGTAATGCGAGCTACTTATACATGCAAGGTTATGGATAATATTTTGCTGAGGAAATGAGCCAGTTGTAGAGATATATACATATAATAATGTCACTCATTTACAGGATATGAGAGCTATAAATTATAGTATGTTAATAATGTCCATAGATAATAGAGATGAAAATCAGGACTAGGAAATGGTAGGAGGCCATGAATAGTGGAGCAGTGTTTTTAGCAATGAGACATGGGCCGGAGACATAGTATGGAGGTAAGGAATTTGCCTTGTCTGCAGAAGGACGATGGTTCAAATCCCGGCATCCCATATGATCTCCCAAGCCTGCCAGGAGCGATTTCTGAGCGCATAGCTAGGAGTAACCCCTGAGCACTGCCAATCCAAAAACAAATAAAGAAACAAATGAGATATGACAGCTATTACAATGATACTTGTAACTGACCACTGTGGACAATAACTGGGTGGTAAATAGACACAAAGCTATACACATGGAACACCTTTACTATCACAGTATTAAAATCGCAGTATCAAAAGTAAAAGCACAAAATATAGAGGAAATGAGTGAGAGTAAGAGAGAGACAGAGAGACAGAGACTAACAGAGAAAGAGACAGAAGGGTTGATGTCTGAGAAACTGCCATGAAAGTTGCCTTTAATTTCTTCCCCTTAGAATTTATTGTGTCAAAAATTTTAGTAATTAAAATTTAATTTATAACCTGAAAATTAATTTTGTTGGCTATTATTATCTAACTTTTTATGATTTTGTCTGAATTAATTTATTATATAGGTTTGGTAACTTTTAGCTTAAAGTTGATTATAATAATCAACTTTCCTGATCCTTTTGCTATTCTGAAATATCTGTTGTAATTTCTCCTTTTCATCACTAATTCAATTTATTTGAATTTTCTTTCTAGTTTCTTATTTGTTTGGCTAATGTGTGTTCACTTTTTTAAAAAATATTTTTAAAAACTAAAAGCAAGAATTATTTTATTGAAACGCGTTTAGATATATGTGAAGGGAAAGAAATATGGAGCACAAGTTTCTCCCGAATGGAAATAGGAAAACAAATATACATTGAAACAACCAAGCAAAATTATATTCAAAGTAGAATATAGCCTTGAAAAGCAAGCAATAAAAATAATAAATCTTCTGGTTTCACTGACCCTTTTTATTCCTTTTTGATTTCTAACTCACAGATTTCTGCTCAAAATTTTATCATTGTCCTCTATTTACTATTGTAGATATTTATGATTATTTTCCTTAAAATTTTATGCTATATTGTATTATTGAATTGAATCTTATTTGTCTTTCTTTGCTTTAAAAAATAATCATGTATTTCTATGAACAACCTTGTTAGAATTGTGTTCATTGTGCTTCTTAGGTTGGTATGTGATTTCATTCTCCTTTACTTTAAAAATATTTTATATATTTTATATTCTAGGGAAAAATTCATTCTAAAAAGCTCCTATGAAAACAAATTTGCCTTAATTCAAAAAAATTGAGATTACAGCCAAAAGAAAACTGTAGAACTTGATCTCTATTCTCAATGAACATTGAAGCAAAGATCCCTAGATTATGGGTACCAAAATGAACCCATAATATGCCAAAACATTGTATAGCATGCTCAAATATGTTTCATCTAGAGAATAAAGATAGATCAGTGTGTTAAAATATGTAATGTACTGTAAAATAAAATAAAAATTCAATGTGCATTTAATGATATAAAGAAATTTTAATGTGACAAAAACTCATTTTGATAACTATTTTTAAGAAAGGAAATTATATACATATATATCAAGATATTAATAATATCCTAAAAACCTCTGGACAATATCATAATAGTGGAAAATTCAGTTTTCCCATTTTTATAAGGCACAAGGATAGTATATTCACTATTTCCCTCATTATTCAACATGATTTTGGATATTGTTGTCATGACACCCAAACAATAAAAAATATACAAGGGATCATAATTGGTAAAATAAAAGTTACATTATTATTATCTGTGATACTAAGCTTACCTTACACATTCTAAAAATAAACTCTCTGAGGAATAATAACCAACAGAGTAAATTAGCTGTTTGTTTCTTATATATATTCTGGAAACATATATTAATTTTAACTAGTAAGTTGTTCCCTTAAAATATTTTAGTATTTCTTCTTTATTTACTGAATAATTTGTACTTCTAGACGATCTCAGTATGAGATGACTGTTTAAATATTTTTATCTTTGTGATTTTATAGAGAGATTTTTTTCTGATAGACTATATCTGTTTGTTTTTCTTTTCTTTTTTATTTTTTAAATTTATTTTAACATGTACATTTACTTTGTCCCTCGAGCCCCCAGATTGTAGTACATTATAGTATTTCTTATACAATGCAATCCAAAACCACAACATTTATGCAACTACCTTAACATTAAAAACTGTAGTATTGTTGACACAATTGATCAGAATACAATAATTCATTAAGAATGAGTCAAAGGAGCACAGCAACGACTATGTTAATGTGGAAATAGTTTGGAGAGATTTTATTTATCAGCATGTACTCTATCTTGAAGAATGTCACATCAACATAGAGAAAAAGTGTGTACTCAACTCCTTGGTAACGGAGAGGTCTATGCAGGACTACAAGTTTGATTATGTACATTTATTTATACAATGATATTTTATTACATTTTACCTCGTTATAAAATAAAGAGAGAAAGTTACAAAATTTTTATCGCTGTCCTGTGACTGTCAAAACATTTTCTTGGGTATATTAGTAGTTTCTGTACATATTTTGATATTTTTATATAAATATCTATATATCCATATATATTGTAGAGTCTTTAGTCATTATATGCTGATCTTTCTTATCTTTATAATTTGTTTTTAACATTAAGACCATGTTTTTTAGTAAAGGTATAACTGTTCTTACACTTTTTAGGAAATATTTTCTTCTATGACTATTTTTAGGGTGTTACTTGAAACTCACTTTATCATGATTGTTAAGGTGAGTCAACTGTAGGTTGAAGAAATTTGGGTTCATCTTTTAGATACATCTCTTTCTTTGTCTTTTGATTAATGAGGTCAGGCTTTTGATTATTGAGTTCAATCATGTTAAATAAAGTACTGGGGTGAATTATTTTATCTACCTATCTTTTTAATTACTAATAATTTTTATTTAGACCAAAGTGGATTACAAATCTTCTCAGTAGTATTTTAGGTACATAGTGACAATGAATCAGGGGCAGTCTCACCATCAATGTTGTCCTCCCTCTACCCCTGATCCCAGCATGCATCCCATATCACTCCTCCTTGTAGAAATTATGAGTGCTCGTGAAGGGTGCCTTGTCTTTGTAAAGGATGAATTTCAATTCTTCTTTCAGACACTAGTGCCAACAAACTTTCGTTGTGGGACCAAATCTGATGGTGTTCAGGGCTTTATAATGATAGATCACTCCACTCTATAATCACTCCTAAGTTCACTTTAAGTGGTGAACTTAAAGTATTATATGTTATCCAGAATTAAAAATATGTAGGATACGTAAGTATTGTCTCTTTAACTTTGTGGTAATAAAATTCTTAATTTTTAATTCTTAAGAATTCTTTATTTTTGCATGTTCATAAAATTTGTTCATTTTCTTTTCTACTTAAATCACCACCGAATTAAAGAAATCATTCTTGTGTGACACTTTATTATTTTATTCAGCTTATTTGCTTATTTGCAAGACCATTTTGTCCACACAAATGCATTCGATCTGTCTATCATGTGGTGCTACTGTGAGGTACTCTTTATATTTAAATTCCTTTTCTGTCCTGCAATTCCCATAAGTCGGCATTTGTCTGATTTTTGTCATTTAATTGCAGTGTATGTTAGCCTTTTTTCTACTAGTGTTTAATTTAAATGAAACTCTTTGAGCTTCTTGAATTTGGATACATGACTCAAACCTTAAATCATGGAAAATCTAAACTTGATTTCTTTGCGTAATTGTTCTTCATCTCTTTGTTCCTTGGGGATTGCTATAATTTGTATAGTTCTTCTATTAAACTCAGCCCATAATTATCTGTTATTTCCTTTCTTTTCTTTCCAACTCTTCACTGATGGTTTCCTGCATCTTTCCTTTGAGCTCACCGAGTTTTTCTCATAGTCTCTCTTTTCTTTTTTTTCTACCAAGGCCTTCATGAATCATTTTTTGTGTTCTTTGCTTTTGTTTGTTTGCTTTTTGTTTTTCACACCTGAAAGTGCTTAGCAATTAATGTTGGCTCTTCTGTGCTCAGAGATCATTCTAATGAACCATGTGAGATACTAGAAGGTGAACCAATCTTGATCTGCTTTCTATTTTGCAGGTGACCTGCCCACTGTACTTTCTCTCACTGTACCTACAAAGATTTTTCTTAAAATTCACCAAACTCTTCAGTTCTGTGACTTAGTATAGAACTGTCCTCTTGTCTTTTATACTTTTGGGAAGTTTTTACTGTCATTTCTTTCACATTGTTAAACATCTCACCAAAATTTATTTGGGTTATCATCCTAGAGATTATACAGTTAGTAGATTCTGAACTATTCATTTTACCCATTGCTTTAAGGAGACTATATTCTTTATGGTACTATGATTCTTTATTGTGTTTATTTCACAGAGAGAGCTATGGGTCAATGCCTGTATATATAAATGTCTGAGTAGCAATGTAAAGCTCTTAACCTCAAGATTATCTATAACCTATATTCCAGAAACATATTGGTACAGTTTAGTCTCTGGAACAAGAATTTGTAGCAACTTTGTAAATAATCTACTCATTTCCAGTTTCTTTTTAGAAACACTGATTTTGTCTTATGCTGTAAAATTTTATCTTTTTATTAGCTCATTTTTTAGTTTATTTTGCTGTGGACTATATTAGGTGAAACAGTATGGCATATTTTTTCCTGTATAACTTATTTCACTAGTATAGTACATTTTTCATCCATCTTGTTGAAAATTAAAGTATTTTATATTTTGTAGCTTGGTAACATTGTATATATATTCTATCTGAATCAGATAATCAGATGGCTTTTAGATGATACTATTTTCAAAATATATTATTTTCACACCCATGCCCAAGAGGAGGGATATTTGGGACCTTGGTGGTGGGAATATTGCACTGGTGATGGGGGGTATCTTCTTGTATGACTGAAATACAATCATGTTTGTAACCAAAATGTTTAAATAAAAAATATGAAAATAAGAATAAAGTAATATATTTTAAGAATATTCATTAATTCAGACTCCCATCCTTATGGATTCCAGAAATTAAGTATACTTATAACAATGTAATTTTTCAAAGAACAAAACAAAATAATTTAAGTTGTCAAAGAGATGAATTACAACTCAGAGGGTTTTTTGTTTGTTTGTTTGTCTGTTTTTGGTTTGGGGCCACACCGGTGATGCTCCGGGGTTTCTCCTGGCTATGCCCTCAAAAATCATGCCTAGCTTGTGGGACCATATAGGACGAGGGGGGATCTAACAGTGGTCCGTCCTAGGCTAGTGCCAGCAAGACAGAGGCCATATCATCGCTCCGACCCAACAAATTAAGAGTTTTTTGTTTGATTGTTTGCTTTTGTTTTGGGGAAAAATTATTAGATTTCTTTATCAAAAAGCCTTACTATTACATCATTTTGTTTGCAAGAAGATTCTTGCATGCATTATATGTTAGGCTATTGTTTTTTCACTCATTTTTTAATTTAATAATTTTCATTTTGACCACAGTGTATTACAAATCTTTCACATTAATATTTTAGGTACATAGGGACATTGAATCCGGAGTATTCCCACCACTAAAGTTGTCCTCCCTGTACTCCTGTTCCCAGCATGCATCCCATATTCCCCTCCTTTGACCCCTGTGCTGCTAGTATATGTGGTCCCCTCTGTGTCTCGCTTGCTGTAGATTGGGTTTCGACTCTGTTGCCATTGGCTTTGGATTTGGTGGTTAAGCATGATCAGTTTTTATTTTGGCTCAATGTTCATACACCTGTTTGGTCTTGGTACCCTCCATTATTTTCCCCTCAATTTATGAGGCAGAACAATATGGTTCACTTATGTGGGTTCTGTTTGGAGGGGAAGGAAAAAAAAGAGGAAAAAAGGGGGGGTAAAAATCAAACAAGAGGGGGAGTCCTTCTAGAAGCTATAAATATCAATTTAAGAAAAAAGGGAAAAAGGAAGAAAAACATAAAAACTATACAAAAATATCAAACAAAAGAACCTGAAAAGCACCACAGCAATAAAGACAACAACCAAAAAAAATCATGGTCTTGAAATAAAAACAAAACAAAGCACACCTAAAAAAGAAAAATAACAAGAACAACAATAATAAAAGAAATTAATTTGTGCTTTTTTTGAATAGTTGTTCTCACTTGCTTATTTTCTTTGACTTTTCTAGAATTGTCATAACTACTATAATTAGCTCCAAGTTTTCCAAAATCAGTATCTTTGCTAACTTGCATTTCTAGTTTCTTTTTATTTTTAAATTTAGTTTGGGATGTCTTACATTCTTTAGGTTATGCACTATAAGGTACTACAGAAATACAGTGAGTCATTGTTTATATTTCATCTAGTTTATTAGTTTTTAAAATTATTAATTGTATTTGTGGGATCCCCCAGCATTACTCAAAGACACGGGCTATTGGGAGTAATAATTGATCCTATATTTTTAATTGAGGGATGGGGACTGGAAAGCACCTGATCAGTTCACTCTTGGCTCTGAATTTGGTATTCAGTCCTTGCATCTGTAACATATGGGATGCCAGAGATAAGACCTGGGTCAGCTGTGTAAAAGGCAAACATCTTTCCTGTAGTATCTACCCCGATATATAGTTCTATTATTTGGTGTTTAAATCTACTGAGGTGGTACTGTTTTTCCCCTAATTCTGGGGGAAAAGTGCTGTAGGGGTGCACACATACAGTGGTGGGAGGAATTCAATTATTTAACATACACAATAGTGAAAATAGTATAAATTTTCAACTGAGAAAATCTAAAATCAAATATGAATCTTGGACTTCCCTACACAAGACATCCAAGAAGACACCATCGAACACAATCTCCAGGACCCAAACCACGAACCCCATCACAGCACATAAAAAAAAAACCACTATACATGTGTTGCACTGGGGAAACAATGCAGGCAACACCACGCATAGAGAGTGAAGATGACCTGAAAAGTACCAACCATCTCATTAGCCTCTTGGATAAGGAGTTTAGAGAACTACTGGTAATATGGAGGATAGTCAAAGAACTCAAAACAAGCATAGATCCATCTGAACTAATCATAATGATAGAACATAGTATTGAAATAAGAGGTCTAAAAACCTCGGTAGATAAAATGAACACCTCAATGAAAAGCTTCTCCAAAGGAGTAACAACAGTGAGCTGGAGGATGAGATGCAGAAAATTCTAAGTAGCAGAAGAGATTGGAAAAGAACCTTAAAGCAAATGATTAGACAATAAAGAAACTACTCAAAAAATGTGACCAGATGAAAATAGAAGTATTTGATAAACTCAACAGAAACAACATAGGAATGAAGAATTGGAATATCAGAGACTCATAAAGAGAATATTAAGAAGTGTTGGAGGAAGAGTAAGAAGAGGAAAATGAGTGATAAGAAGAGGAAGATGAAGAAGAGGAGGAACTGGAACAGGATGAAGAAGAGGAAGAAGAATAGGAGGAAGAAGAGGAGAAAGCATGAAGGAAAAGAAGATAAACGAAGACAAGAAATGAATAAGGGGAAGAATAGGAAGAAGAAAAAGAAGAGAAAGAAATGAGAAGGATGTAGAAGAGGAGAATGAAGAGGAGGAAGAAGAATAAGAGAAGAGGAGAAAGAGGAAGAAGAAAAAGAAGAGAAAAAAGAAAATGGACTGAAGATTTATTTTTAATTTCTTTTCTTACATTAGTGTCTTTGTTTAAGCACTGTGATTACAAGCATGTCTGTAATTGGGTTTTGGTTAAATATATATATATTTTTTTTTTCTCTCTCTCTCTATATATATATATAGAGAGAGAAAAAATATGAATCTTGGTTTTGTTACTACAGGTACCAATTAATATATGTTCAAAACATTTAGAATGACTTTTGTCTTTATCCAGCAAATGTTCATATAATTTGGGTAATTTCTTATATTCATATAAATTAGTTACAACTGATTCATATTTAGTTAATAAATTATTGCTCTACTATGGTTTTAAAAATCTTGTTAAAGCAGGCAGGAGAGCAGTCCCTCCTTTGTAGCTTCATGACCAGAATTGATATGTTGGCTCTCCGAGAATAGCTGCTTTTGATAATGCACTGTCATGTAGGTTTCTATTCATGATTTGTCAACATCTCACAAAAGCCCAAATGAATGATGATGAATGAACTGCTGGTGCTGATTCAAAGGAAAGCGCCATAAATCAAGTAATCAGATACTCGTCTGTTTCCCTGTAGCTGCAGATTTGTCAGGGGAAAGGAATCTCAATGAACTTTGCAATCAGCAAGTGACAAATATATACTCTCAGATGACACTTTTTGCTTTAAACATCTGCAAGTATTAAATGTTCATTAATTTAACAGGGAAATGGGGGTAAGCCAAATCTAACCCCAGACAACCCTGTAGCAATCAAGGACAGCAGTAAAGTCAATAAAGTAAATAAGATTAAAAAATGTGATAATTCACATTTATATATGAATAGAAGATAACTTAAATGAGGCAAGCCCTGATAAATATTTTAAAATAAAAGTAATATTGTGCTGGCTTGAGCAATACACATAGTATATTTGTGGTACACAATTGAGTGGAAAAAGAAAGAATTATGAATTTCCTAAGTTTCTATTTAAGCAATTTTAGTTAGGAAAGAGCTAATCAATTTTATTATATTTCAATTATTTATAAAACACAACAATGTGACCAGTTATTAGAAACACAAACAGTATATTTGAATAAGTAACACATTTATAACCAAAGTCAATATCTTTTAATTTCAATTTAGTCTTTATAAAAGAACTAGTTTGGGACAATGGTTATGTCACAGCTATATAAATTGCAAAAGGGTTATACTGATAATGAAACAAGTGTAAAAGAACATGTGAAACATCCAAATACCATTTATTGTTTCTTTACATTTTATAATCTTATTGAGGCATAATTATTTAAAAATATATTAATATTATAGTAGCTTTATACTTGTGATGTTTCCACAAGCAAATAAAAGAGCAAATATGCATATATATATACATATATGTATATTTGCTCTTTTATTTGCTTGTGGAAACATCACAAGTATAAAGCTAGGTATATATATATATATATATATATATATATATATATATATATATATATATATACACCTAGCCATTTAATCTTTAGTTCAAGATTTTATTGGAAACATCTCTGGTTTAGTTACCATTGGAAACCAAATAAACCTTCTCTGTTTCTTTATGCTTCCTACATGTGAGAGATCTCCTCTGACTCTTCACTTTGATTGGCATGCCAACCTCTAATTCTATCCATGTGTTCATGAGCTGCACAATCAGGAGTCTCAAACTTGCAGCCCGCAAACGACTCACCATACAACGTTTTGTGGCCCTGCCCTAGAGGAATCTTTTTCTGTTTTGTTTTAGTTGTTTGGGTCACACCCCACAATGTTCAAGGCTTACTACTGACTTTGCTCTCAAGGATCACCCTGACTTTGCCTCCTGTGGTCCCCAGGTAAATTGAGCTTGAGACCTCTGAAACTTTTCTTTCTTATATACTGATTTATTCCCATAGTGTATAAATACCAAAATTTTTTCATGGTGTATTTTTGTTTTATATAGTATATATATATTATGCTTGTATATGTATCATACATGGCAATTATATCACATTACATATACCACAATTTCTTTTCATGGTGCATACATACCATATATTTATCTTTGAAACTTGAATTGTTCCTATGTGTGAGGTACTGCAAATATTACTGTGATGAATATAAGTGTTATATATCCTTGGTAAATTATATTTTGTGTTATTATCATGAGTAAAGTTGTGAGGAAACACATACAGTGTTTCCTACTGTAAAATTTTTGGAAATCTCCAAACATTGCTTCATTAATATTAAATCAGGCAATAGCCCTGAAAGAAAAATTCTCATTTTACCTTGCCATTACCCCTTTGCTTCTTTTTAGGAGGCAGATATTAAAACTTCCTCTACACCTTAAGTTTTAGTGAACTCTACATTTTTCCTGACATTTTTATGGGCCCTAAAAGTAACAGTTTCTCAAGGCCTAGTTTTGTGCCCCAGGAAAAACATTTCTAGGTGATCATGTCTAAACATTCATAAAACCAATTTTACATACTTACCAATACAGTAACTGATTTCTCTTCCAAGCCACTTCTTTTATATACTGTTATAATTTCTGGTGTAGTATTTTTATTTTGTAATCATACAGGAGAATCCAGGAACACAATCCAGTACAGAAGCTCATATCTGTCTTATTCTCAAAAGAAGGGAATAAGAGCACTTTAATTGGCAGTGTTGAGGGATTAATTCTGGCTCCATGCTCAGGGCTCAATAGCAGTAATTGAGGGGACATAACGAGGGAAAGTGATTAACTATGGTTGATATTATGGAAGGCAAGCACGTACAATTAATTGTACTGCAATTCTAACTCTAGTATTCTTCTTTATCACAAATCCACAAGCACTGATTATTTCCCGACATTCTAACATAGACTATTCTCACTACTATGAGGAGATATATAATTCTAATTTTTCCTACATTTTCCTGAGAACCAGGTGACTTTTCAGATGCCTTTTGGTTATCTCACTATCTTCTTACAAAACTATTTGCTTGGTTTCTTTATTTATGTTTTGACAGGGTTGCAAATTTTCCTGTTGTTAATCTTTGAAGAAGCTTTTATGAATTTTAAATATGAATTCCTTTCCAATATAAATTGTGCAAATATTTTCTCCCAACTATTATGAAAATTTCCATTATAGACCTTGTTTCTTTTATAGTGCAGAAATCTTTATTTTTTTTCAGTTTGATCCTGTCAACCCTTAAAAAGAAAAATATGCCAAAATATGGAGCCAGAGAGATGGCATATAGGTAGAGTTTGCCTTGCATTCAGCCAATCCAGGATAGATGGTGCTTTGAATTCCCAAATGGTCCCTCGAACATGCCAGGAGCAATATCTGAGCACAGAGCCAGAAGTAACTCCTGAGCGCCACCAGGTATGGCCTACAAACAAAAAAGTCAAAATATAAAATTATAACATTATGGCTACACATAATAAAATAACTCAGAATTATTCAAACAAAATAATTTTAAAATATATTTATTGGGCTGGAAATTCATCCCCAAAATATACATAATGCATATTTTGTATGCAGAAGACCAGAATGAGATTCCTGAAACAGTATAATCTCTATGTATTGCCAGGGTCCACATCTGAGGAAAAAAAATAGTTCCCCAGGTCTGCCAATAATGGTCCAATATTTTTCTCAATATCAAATATATAAAAGATGTGTAAAATAAATATACTAATAAGAAAATCTTAAATATTTAAGACAAATACTTAAAATGTATTTAATTTTAGACAAGTGTTAGAATTTAAGTTTGCACTGTGAAGATAACTGAAGAAATATATCAATTGCAAAAAAATAATTGTGAGAGATTCAACACAACTCTCTTAATTTTTGATATATTAGCCAGGCAAAAACTTAACAAGGATGAACTGGCTTTGAAGGGAGAAATGTAATAGAATGGGTTAATATATTATATACAATTATCTCTTTTATGTAATTATATATTATATATTTATATATATAAATATATATATATATATATATATATATATAAAGTCTCCATGCTTTGAAAACTGATAAACATTTTCCAATGCACATGATGTATTCCTCAAGATAGAACACATCCTTGGCCATAAAACATACATACGTAAAATAAAGAGAATAGAAATTGTGTCAACTCTTCTCAGACCATGATGCACTGAAAATAGAAGTGAATTATAGACAGAAAACAGAGATAACCGAAACAAATTAAATAGCTTATTACTGAACAACCAGTGGGTCAGAGATGAAATTAACGAGTAAATCAACAGATTTCTGGAAAGAAATGAGAATGAAAACATAAATACCAGAACTTGCAGATTACAGCACAGGAGGTATTAAGAGGAACATATAGCGCTTTATGCAAGCATTCTTCAGGAAGAAAATGCCAGTGTGTGAGCACCTGCATGGCATAAGCAGTAACTTTAGACTGGATTAAAAAATGTCAGCTGAAATCAAACCTCCTCTATGATAACCCAGACCCAAGCACATCTGTTGTTGGTTGGTTGTGGACATTTTGGTGAAAAAAAAATGAACTCAGCTGAATATGAGAGCAGCAGGACTATGGTAAGTAGTGGTCAGAAATTGGACATAAAAGCACCAGCTCTAATCAAATCTCCAATATGTCAATCCAGACCTAGATACAGATACCTGTTGACTGTGGATGGAGTTTGGAGAACAACAAAAACAAACATTTTGAAACCTCCTGAATGGGTTTTCAGAGAAAAAGTATAGTCACTCTGCTTTATTCCACGAATGCAGATCTCTTCCAGTCAAGGACCTGACCACAACACTTAATAACAGTACCATAGACAAAAGTTTACAATGGTAAAATTATTTAGAGCCCCACCACACCTTGTGACTGACAATTCTAGTTCTGGAGACCCAGCAAAAACCTGCCAACTACACATCTCTGCTGAGGACTTTAGAGAGAAAATTTAACAGATATTCAAAGAACTTAAAGAGATCCTTAAAGAAACTTGTCAAGAGGATATGAGAGCAGAAATTAGAAAAATTCAAACAGAAATATCAGGATTAAATAAATGGTAGATGAAATGAAAAAATCACTGGAAAGTCTCACCAGCAAAGTAATAGCCATGAGGACAGAAACAATGATAGAGAAGATGCCTAACACCTCCTTACAATAAAAGAGACTGAAAACATTTCTCAAAAATGTGAACAGATGAAATAGAACTCTTAGATAAACTCAATAGAAACAACGTAAGTGTCATTGGGTTCCCAGAGATCTAGAAAGAAAAACCTGATGTAAAATAAAGTCAAGAAAATCATTGATACGGATTTCCCAGAAATAAAGAGTGCATGCAACCATATTCTGGATGCTCGAAGAGTACCAGCTAAAAGAGGTACAAATAAAAGCACCCCAAGGCACATATTAGTCACAGTGATGAAAACCATAGATAGACATAGAATACTGAAAGCAGCATGATCTAAAAGGGAAATTATATTCAAAGAAGTTTCATTAAGAATTACAGCATATTTATCACAAGCAACTCTCAAGACCGAAAGGCACTGGTGAGATATAGCTACAAAACTAAAAAAAATAAATAAATAACACTTCACCAAAGATACTTCACTCAGCCAGACTTTCATTCAGGTTTGAAGGAAGGACACACAGCTTCAGAAATAAACAATAGATCAGAAACTTTACAGACTCAAAATAAACCTTCAAAAAGAATCGAAGGGTCTACTTTAAGGCAAAACATACCCAACACACTCCTAAAATAAAATGGAAATTAATCCAATGACAACCATCTTCTCAAGTTCAGTGAACTAAATGCACTAATTAAGAGATATAGTGGCAAAATGTATCAGAATGTTGAATCCGACATTTTGCTGCCTTTAAGAAGCACATCTGAATGGTCAGAGTAAACAGAAACTCAAGGTCAAATCTTGGAGGACAATCATTTCAAGCAAACAACTCTCATACAAATTGGAGTGGCCACAATATCAGACAACACAGACTTTATGCATAAATATTATAAGATATCTATCAAAATTTCTTAATGATCAAAGAATATATACAACAGAAAGTAATATTCCTAAACATACATGCATCCAATGAGAAGCCAAAAAATATTTGTAACATTGCTGATTGATTTGATGGCAGACAACACTAATAACACAGTAAGAGATTTAAATATTATCCTGTTCCCCCTTGATAAGTAAACCAGGTTAAACTCAACAGGAATGTACTGTCTCTGAAAACAATTGGAAAATAGTAGATTGTATGTATCTATATCTATTTCTACCTATATTTGTATCATGTATATGTATTTATATATCATCCATATATAATTACATATATAGATTTCAAAAAAATGAACACACAGTCTTCTTCAATGCACATGTTAGATTCTTTAAGATAGACCACAAAACATACCTCCATAAAAGGAAGAGGAGAGAAATCTAATCAACTATTTCTAATTATAAAATTAGAAATGAATTGCAAACACAATAGAAATAGCATTGGAAATTAAACAGCTCACTATTAACAGTGAGTAGGTTAAAAAATTAAAGCAAAGAGGAAATCAAAAGATTATTGGAAACAAGTGATAATGAAGACATGGATTATCAGAATTGGTGGAACAGAAACAAAGTGGTATTAAGAGGAAAATTAATAGCTCTGCAGGAATTCATCAGGAAGGTCAGAAGAGTCTACATAAATAACTTAATGGGACATCTTAAAATTGAAAAATTATCAAAACTATAACTCAAAATGTGGATGGAAGGAAATAATGAAGCTCAGAGAGCTCAGAGCATAAATTATTTAACTGTGAGTTTTGAGATAACACAGCAGGTACACTATATGCTTTGCACATGTTCTACCTCAGTTTGATACCCAACTTCCATAGAGCCCCAGGTGTCTGCCAGGAAAGATTTTTGAACACAAAGTCAGGAGTAACTCCTGAGTGCCACAGACTGTGGCACAAAAGCCCCATCCCCAAAATAAATTAATGAAATGTAACTCCACATCAAATAACAATAAAAGTCAGAAAGTTGATTCTTTTTTTTTTTTTTTTTTTTGGTTTTTGGGCCACACCCAGCGGTGCTCAGGGGTTACTCCTGGCTATTCGCTCAAAAGTCGCTCCTGGCAGGCACGGGGGACCATATGGGAAACCGGGGGATCGAACCACGGTCTGTCCTAGGTTAGCACAAGGCAAGGCAGGCACCTTACCTCCAGCGCCACCACCCGGCCCCTGATTCTTTGAAAAAATAAAAAATAGATAAAAATAGTAATTATCATAAAGAAAGAAAGAAAAAAATTTCTAAATTGAATTAGAAATGAAAAGGGAATGAATGGGGCCGAAGTGGTAGCACAGAACATAAGGCATTTGCTTTGCAAGCATCTGCCTAAGGAACATGGTTCAATCCCTCAGCATCCCATATGGTCCCCCAAGCCGGGGAATTTCTGAGTGCATCACCAAAAGTAACCCCTGAGCTGACTGTGGCCCAAAATCAAAAACAAAAAGAAATGCAAAGGGAGCATTGCAACAAAAATTAAAAGGATGATCAGATATTAAATTAGAAATGCTTTGCCAGAAAACAAGAAAATCTGGAATAAATGAATAAATTCTTGAACTCCTGTAAACTTCCAAGGTTTCAAGGTTTCAATAAGATAATTTGTCATATTAATAAATAATAAGATGAATAAACTCATCACTATTGAAGAAATTAAAATGATAATCAGAAGTCCTCCCTAAAACAAAAGCCCAAGCCCACATGGATTCAACAGTGAATTATTTCAAATCTTTCAAGATGAACTACTTTTAATACTTTAAAGGCTTTTCCAGAAAATAAAATTAACAGAAACACTTCCAAATAGTTTTTACAAAGCAAACATTATCCTGATACCAAAAGTAGATAGAGATGCTAAAATAAGAGAGCTACAGACCAGTATTCTTGATGAACACAGATGCAAATATCCACAACAAAATCCTTGCAAACAGGATCCAACTTTCCATCAAGAAAATTTTACTCCATGACCATGTAGGATTCATTCGAAAGATGCAAGGATGGTTTAGCATTTGCAGGTGAGCCAATATCATCAACAACAACAACAAAAATGATCATAGATGCAGAAAAATCATTTGACAAGGTACAATACACATTAATGAATAAAACTCTCAATAACATAGGAAGTTGAACTCAAAAGCTGGAAGTTGAGCTCCCATACTATCCAGCTATACCACTCCTAAGCATATATCCTAGGAACACAAAAATACAATACAAAAAATTCCTTTCTCACACCTATATTCATTGCAGTGCTATTTACAATAGCCAAACTCTGAAAACAGCCTAGATACCCCTCAACATATGAATGGTTAAAGAAACTATGGTACATATACACAATGAAATATTATGCAGCCATCAGAAGAGAGATGAAGTCATGAAATTTTTTCTATACATAAATGCATTTGGAATCTATTATGCTGAGTGAAATAAGTCAGAGGGAGAGAGATAAACACAGAATGGTCTCCCTCATATTGGGTTTTGAGAAAAATGAAAAACATTCTTGTAATGATTCTCAGAGACAAAATAGAGGAGGACTGGAGGGTCATGCTCCTGACATGAAGATCATCACAGAGATTGTTTAGTGAAGTCACAGAAATAATTACACTTATTAACTATCATAACAAAATGTGACTGAATGAGGGAAGTAGAAAGCCTTCTAGAGTACAGGCTGGTGTGGGGTGGGGAGGAAGGACACTTGGGATATTGTCATGGGAATGTTGAACTGGTGATATATTTTATACACACACTATATATATATATTAAAAATCAAAAAAAGAAAAGAAAAGATAAGGCCTCCCAATTCTTACCACAGGCTGTGTTCTTTACACTGATTGTATAGAAAGAGGAGGTAAAGTAAAATACACCTTGACCCAGGCTCTTTGCCTGGTCTGTATTGTGAATTGGGGGACAAAAAAAAAGGATTGGAATTAAAGAAACTTTTCTCAGTAGAATTAAGGTCAGTAAACAGAAGCACAGGGCAAACATTGTGCCCAAGGTGGCAAAACTAATGACTTTAAGATCTGTCACAAGAAAAAGTTCCCACTCTCTCAACTTCTATTCAAAATAGTACTGGAAGTACATGTCATAGCAGTAACACAGAAAAAAATATCAAGGGCATCCCAATAGAATAGGAAGAAGTCAATCTCGCTGTTTTCAGACGACATACAGGAAACTATATTTAGATTATTTAAAGACTACAAAAATCATCAAGAAACAATAGATTACTATAGTAAAATGACAATGTAAAAATTAGTAATAAGAAATCATGATGTTTTTATATTAAAAATTTAAAGTGAATGAAAAGATATTACAAAAACAATCCCATTCACAATTGTGCCTAAGAAAATCAAGTACCTTGAAGTCAAATTAACTAAAGAGGTGAAAGACCTATAAAAAGAAAACATAAAACTGTGCTTCAAGAAATAAAAGAGGACACAAGTAAATGGAAACATATACCCTGCTCATGGATTAGTAGGATTGACCTAATTAAAATGGCAATGTTTCCCAAAGCATTGTAGAAATTTAATCCAATCCCTTTAAGGATACCCATAAAATTTTTCAAAGTGGATCAAACACTTCTAAAATCCACTTTCAGGAACAATAATATCTATGAATAGCTCACGCAATCCTTGGGGAAAACAACTTGGGTTGCATCACTTTCACCAACTTTAAATTGTGCCATAAAGTAATAATCATTAAACAGCATGGGATTGGAATAAAGGCAGACCCTCATATCAATCGAATAGATTTGAGTATTCTGAGACTAATGCCCACATTTGCAATCATTTAATCTTTTATAAAGGAGAAATAAGTTCAAGATGAAGTAACAAAAATCTTGTCAACAATGGGTTTTTGTAAAACTGGTCTATTATATACAAAAAAGATAAATCATACTTGTCTTTACACCATGCGGGAAGATTTAATTAAAGTGGATTATAGACCTTGATATCAATCATGGAACCAAAATATACATAGAGGAAACATAGGCAAACACGCCATGATTTTGAGAATAAAATATTCTTCACAGAGGAAACTCCAGTGTGAAAGCAAGTGGAAGTAGAGATAAACAGATGAGACTACATTAAAAGGAGAGGCTCCGTCACTTCAAAGGAAATAGTACTAGGAAACAAAAAAATACTGATTGAGTAGGAGAAGGTATTCCAATATCCATTTGCTAAAGGGGTAATATCTAACATCTATAGGGTACTGGCAAAACTGAACAAGAAAAAACACATCTAACCCCATCAAACAATGGAGAAAATAATCAACAGACATTTCCTGTTTTTTTTTTCTTCCTCAAAAAAGAGTATAGATGGTCAAAATCACGTGATAAAATCACCACATCACTATTAATCAGGAGGATGCAAATAAAAACTACATTGAGTTATCATTCCATACTACAGAGAATGGCAGACAGCACGATGAATTAAAACAACCAGTACTGACATGGATGTGAAGAGAAAAGAATTCTCATTCACTAATGGTGGCAATACTGTTTAATCCAGCCTTTCTGAGAAATATGAATATTCTTTAAAATGGAAACTGAGATTACTTATTATCCATTTATGGATCATCCTCATCATAGCACTATTTACAATAGCCAGAATCTGGAAGCAACGTAGATACCCAACAACAAAACTGTGGATAAACACCTCTGGTATATGTTCACAATGAAATATATACAAACATGAGGAAAAATATGAACTCATGAAATTTGCTAATACATAAATGGCGGTAGAGAGTATTATGTTGGGCTAAATAAGTAGAGGGTGAGGGATAAACAGAATATTCTAACTCATCGGTGATATAAAAGTAAATAAATGACAATGTGGGTATGTTATCCAGAAACAATAAAGATGAATATTAGGAGTTTTATGGTAGAAAACTTGCCACAAACAACAGAGATAGTAGTTAGAGTGGAGAAGGGTCTAATATGAAAGGAACATTTATGACACCACTTTTTCAGCAGCAGTGAAAAACACAATGTAAAAAGAATGATAGAAAGGTATTTAGGCAGATAGAGGAATATAGATGATAGATGATAGATAGATGATAAATAGTTAATTAGATATACAGAGATGATAGAATGATAATAGATGATAGGTAAGTAGATAGAGTTGAAAGAAAGATAGATGCTAGATAAATGATATAGATGATAGATAGATAGATAGATAGATAGATAGATAGATAGATAGATAGATAGATAGATACATAGATAGATAGATAGATAGATAGATAGATAGATAGATAGATAGATACATAGATGATAGATAGATAGATAGATAGATAGATAGATAGATAGATAGATAGATAGATAGATAGATAGATAGATAGATAGATAGATAGATAGATAGATAATAGATGATGGTAGAAACAAGAAAAATACCTGCCCCAGAGGCAGGTGGAGATGGTGTGTAGGAGGGAATATGGGAACAGGGAGGGTGAGAGAGAAACTTGACATTATCAGGATATGTGGAAAAAAGCAGTTGTGTATTGTATACAAACCTATAGTGTATATATATATATAGTATATATAACCTATAATGCCTATAGTATATAGAACCCCTCTTATGAGCAAGCTCTCCTCTTCCCTTCAGTAATCCTACTATCCCTTCACCCCCCAATCTCAATTTGCTATCCTGCCTTATTAATGCTCTTTACCCTCAATTCTTAATCCATTAGGTATCAAGATCGACCCCCTGCCCCAATAAGTCATTACCCAGCTCCCATGTGAAGGGACACGCACTCAGTCCCACATCTCGTCCCCTGGCAAAATACCACAACCAACACTCTTGCTGACTCATGCTCTGTGGCTCTCCTTCTCATCCCCTTCTCAAGTGTGGACTGTTGTTTCATACCAGATTCAGCTCCAGAAAGACTCCCAGTACAAGAACTCTGCCCAAGTCTTTTCAGCCACAAATCATTTCTCAAACTCAACAAGACCAAGGTGTGTGACAAAAATGTGCCCTAATCCCACCCCTCGAAAGAATATCTCAAAAGACAATGGGGAAGCCTTGTTTTCTTTATAAATTGAAGACCTCTACATTACCTCTTAACCTGTTTATCCCCAAATATAAGGTATCTCCTGCATCACTTTTTTCCCTTAATTATGTTTTTAAAATCATTTTTATCTATTTTTCATTATATACACGAGTGTATATATACATACATATATATAAATAATATATATATATGTTTTTATTTTCTTTTCCTTAACTTCATTTGTTTTGGTTCTACTAGGTACAAAAACCTACAAGAAGTTTTGTCTGGGATAAAAACTCAGGTTAAAATCAGGGTACAGAGATGATGGTTCCTGACACTCTCACCCTCAAATGCACCAGCAATATAATATAGCACCATTTATTTACAAAGGTATACTTTAAAAAGAGGGAAATTTTACATATAGAAACAAGCTCTTATCTACTAGGGATAAGAAATCATACATCTTACAATACAGGGGACGCCCCAACTTGAACATATGTCATGTGGTCCTAACAGACACCATGTGATTAGACAGTGACCATCTAACCTTGAACCCTAGAGCTCAGACATAGATCTGCCATGGTTCTCTGTAACAGCTAGAGGAACCAAACTCCCTCTGGGAAATTCTTAATATTGCTCAGACACCAATATGCACCAATTTCGATATGATAACCTGACAACGAGAAAATGTCAACAACTAGATCTAAGAGGTTGTCTTACTTCACTACTTAACAAAAAGATGAAATCAGAAGACACATCATCCTTTGATCTATGCAAAAGCCAAGATCGCTAACTCCAGAAGACGACTGTGACAACCTTGACTGGGTTGTCCACTTATCCTGGGACCAATAAAAAAGACCCTAGTCTAGGCTTTGGCCTACAACTTGCATAACAACCATCTCTAATCCCAGAGGTCTGACTGAGATAAGTGCAACTGATCAGAACTTCTGGAAACACTGAAAGACTCTATCCTAGGCTTCATACCAGGATCCTTGCAAAAACCAACACTGATTAAAACTACATTGTTGAAACAGAACTTCTAGAAACGTAAAGACTTCACTCTAGTTGCTATCCTAAGAACTGTGCAAATACTGAGATCTCTAGTTACCGAGGATTGATTTTATCATTCACAACT